>JASAND010030842.1:0-65669 GCA_030248195.1 Trissonchulus latispiculum
ATAGCTGTTTTCTTATTCTAGACGTCATGTTATTCATGAATTAAGCATTTTAAATGCTACAATAATACTAATAGTCAATTTGATTTAAACATTTAAAGTGCATCAGAAATGCCATAAGTTATTCATCACCCCAGCCTAGTGATGATGGCTAATATTTCCAGTTCAATATTAACGTCTTACCTCTACAATAACCTTATTCGTTGTTTAAATATTTCAAACACTAATATATCAGATTGTTTAACCAAAATAGGTTAATTATTATTAAAAGTGCATCGGAAATGCCATTGAGTTATTCATCACCTTCAACCTAGCCCAGGAGCATTCCAGCATCTAGTACGCCGCATGAATAACTCAATGGCATTTCTGGTAAATTTTTTAGCTTACTGTTTGCTAACGTATATAAAACTACGCCAGAGCTGAAACATCAGAGAATCAGGTTTCAAAACTTACAGAGTAAGACTTGTTCAGCACTTTGCGTGCTTTAACGACAGCACCTCGGGAAGGTTCTCTGTCACCGCTGTCATTGTGTTTTTATTTTTTATGTTTAAAACAACAGTTACGACAAACAGCACTTACATTGCCAAGCTAATTGATACCAATACAGATACAGATTTACATTAAAATACCGTCTTCGCCAGCCTCTGCGGCGAATATACCTCTGACAATGGGGTGCTCCTATACAACGTAAGGCCTACCATACACATTAGCCTTACTATACTGGTAATTAGTGTAAGTACTTACCCCAAGCACGTAAGTATTTGCTTACTCAAGCACGTAAGTAATAATCAGGTCGTGTCTTGAAAGTCTGCGCTTGCTGAAGAGTCAATTTAAACTTCTACACAAAAATGGTAATACGACAAATACCTGCGATGAAAGATTTTCTAATTCACCATCATCTTCCACAGGCTCTTCGCTATTGGTGAGAACGTATTCATCTATGCTTCTGTTCTTCTCAATGTTTATTTCATAATGCATCTAATGGCTCAATATCCTTACTCATCCACTAGTTCGTTCTTTTTATCAATATCTCCTTTATAATGGGATCATTACCGAAATCAATGAGCTCAGCAAATTTGTTCAACACAAGGCCGTCAAAGTTCTTCTGATGCGTGGGATAAGATCATCAAAGGCGTTTTTCTGTCTGCTTCCTTGTTTGAGTTACCATCTTCTTCGTATTCCTTTGAAATCCGAGCAAGTTTTGGCAGTCTGTGTTTTGACATGGCTTGTTCTCTCGGATCTTGCCAAAATGTGACAATTTCTCACAAGCAGCACTACTGACATTGGTGTCAGTGCTGTCCTCAGTTTCATAATCTTCTCCGTCAGTTTCGAAGTACTGTGAGCTCCTCAAATGTTCTAGCTTTGACGACGACGGCATACTTTTGAGAACTTCAATGACCATACATGGTGAAGGAGAATTTACGTTAAGATGAATTCACTATAACAGCACCCTTTTTATTAATTTCCTTCCATCTACTTACCGTAAGCCTTACAGCATACTGCGTCACTACTTACCCATCCCTGACGTAAGTGACTTCGGCAAATCTTGTAAGTGGTTTATAAATACTTACGTAAATATACTTTTTGTTGGTGCTTTGAGCAAAACACATTCAGTAACCTATCGGGCCGGGGTTCGCCGCATCGACAGACAGTTTCACAGCGGCGCGTACTAACCAAGGTCGAATCCCGGTCCACAACCTATCCCAACAGCCCTCTTAAGGGCTACCCAAATTTTAATCTATTGCACGTATTCACTTACAAGATTGTTAACGTGAGTCAATATCGAATAAATGTCTACCCAGTGGTAATCATTGGTGTATCTGTATTTAAATTATGCGGAACTTCAAGCATTGATTAAAATTTGGATAGCCCTTAAGAGGGCTGTTGGGATAGGTTGTGGACCGGGATTCGACCTTGGTTAGTACGCGCCGCAGTGCAGCGGTCTGTCGATGCGGCGAACTCCGGCCCGATAGTCTACTGAATGGGTTTTGCTCAAAGCACCAACAAAAAGTATATTTACGTAAGTATTTGTAAACCACTTACAAGATTTGCCGAAGTCACTTACGTCAGGGATGGGTAAGTACTGACGC
The DNA here is from genome assembly GCA_030248195.1 of Trissonchulus latispiculum. Classification (NCBI taxonomy): domain Eukaryota; kingdom Metazoa; phylum Nematoda; class Enoplea; order Enoplida; family Ironidae; genus Trissonchulus; species Trissonchulus latispiculum. Next base: position 2,088 of record JASAND010030842.1, read on the forward strand.
AGTATGCTGTAAGCCTTACGGTAAGTAGATGGAAGGAAATTAATAAAAAGGGTGCTGTTTAATAGTGAACTTATCTTAACGTAAATTCTCCTTCATCATGTATGAGTGTTCAGAGTGCTCAAAAGTATACCGTCATCGTCAAAGCTTGCACACTCACAAGCTGAGGGCTCACAATACTTCGGAAACTGACGGAGAAGATTATGAAACTGAGGGCAGCACTGACACCAATGACAGCAGTGCTAGCAGTGAGAAATTGTCACATTTTTGGCAAGATCTGAAAGAACAAGCCATAGCAAAACACAGACTGCGCTTAACTCGGATTTCAAAGGAATACGAAGAAGATGGTTACTCAAACAAAGAAGCAGACAGAGAAGCCTTTGATGATCTTATCCCACGCATCAGAAGAACTATTAACGGCCTTGTGTTGAACAAATTTGCTGAGCTCATTGATTTCGGTAATGATCCCATTATAAAGGAGATAATTGATAAAAAGAACGAACTAGTGGATGATAAGGATATTGAGCCATTAGATGCGTATAAAATCGCTGTTGAGAAGAACAGAAGCATAGATGAATACGTTCTCACCAATAGCGAAGAGCCTGTGGAAGATGATGGTGAATTAGAAAATCTTTCATCATAGGTATTTGTCGTATTACCATTTTGTGTAGAAGTTTAAATTGACTCTTCAGCAAGCGCAGACTTTCAAGACACGACATGATTAATACTTACGTGCTTGAGTAAGCAAATACTTACGTGCTTGGGTAAGTACTTACACTAATTACATGTAAGTAAGCTAACCTTATGGTAGGCCTTACGTTGTATAGGAGCATTGTGTCAGAGGCATATTCTTTGTAATTGCTTTGAAGACGGTATTTTAATGTAAATCTGTATCTGTATTGGTATCAATTAGCTTGGCAATGTAAGTGCTGTTTGTCGTAACTGTTGTTTTAAACATAAAAAATAAAAACACAATGACAGCGGTGACAGAGAACCTTCCCGAGGTGCTGTCGTTAAAGCACGCAAAGTGCTGAACAAGTCTTACTCTGTAAGTTTTGAAACCTGATTCTCTGATGTTTCAGCTCTGGCGTAGTTTTATATACGTTAGCAAACAGTAAGCTAAGGGTACAGAAATGCCATTGAGTTATTCATGCGGCGTACTAGATGCCGAACTGCTCCATCACTAGGTTGAGGTGATGAATAACTCAATGGCATTTCCGATGCACTTTTAATAATAATTAACCTATTTTGGTTAAGTAATCTGATATATTAGTGTTTGAAATATTTAAACAACGAATAGGTTATTGAAATAAGACGTTAATATTGAACTGGAAGCTGAACCGCTCCATCACTAGGCTGGGGTGATGAATAACTTATGGCATTTCTGATGCACTTTAAATGTTTAAATCAAATTGGCTATTAGTATTATTGTAGCATTTAAAATGCTTAATTCATGAATAACATGACGTCTAGAATAAGAAAACAGCTATGAAAAGTAATAATACGGCGGTGGGGCGGGGCGGAAAAGAAATTGTGATTGCATAGTTCGCTGCAAGCCTGCGCAATCAGCGCAGCTGATTGCGCCTTCGGGCAGCGTGATAGCTAGCTAATATTACTGCGTCACTCAGTTCAAATTTCATGTCTGAAGACGCTACTGCTTCATATTTTAGCAATTGCGATAGGACTAAACAGCTGATAGTTCACAGGTATACAGGCTAACGATTAAGCTTTCAAGAAGGTAAGCTACTTTCAAGGTAAGCTACGTAATTTCCAGATACACCAGATAATTTTAAAACGAAGGGGAATGCTGTGAAAACAGCTGATATTTACACAATTTTAAGCGGCGCGGCGGTTAACGACACAATTTCAAGGTTAAAAATAGAAGAGATTGTTTTTGCATAATAATCTGGAGCTGGCCTAATTACCAGAGAAGCAGATAATAACATAAGGAGCGTCAGTGTCCTTGTAGTATTGTTTTGCTAACATATCTGTTTGAGGGAGAATAGCAGCTGTTGGCGGGAACAATACGCTTGTCTGAGGCTGTTTGTGTGAGAGGAGATGACGTAACTTCAACTAAAAACATACTTTCAGAGTATTTTTGCGATTTTTGATTGTGTGTTGCTATTTGCACTGACTGCGCTTGATATTTAGCTGGAGAATTAAATGCCGTCATTAGTTATTGGCTTAGTAATAAGTTAGTTCTCGGAATTGCTACGTCATTAGGGCAAATTATTAGCTGCTTTTATCGAAAGCGGCTGGTTTTTTATTATAAACCACAGCTGTTTTGTGATGGCTTAAATGCCAAATTAATTAGCCCAAATTGATGTAACAGCTAACGAAACGATAATTGATTTTTATAAAAAATACCCGTCCAACAAGACGATGCTATATAATTAACACATCATGTGTTAAAGATACGGGGGGGGAAGGGGACATCTATACTAGGAAAGGAGTTATGACGTAATTATTAGCTATTTAAGAGTTATCTAGAGTCTCTTACTAAGTTTTATATCACGTAACATAAGGAGGAATTAAAATGATTGCGTCATCAACAGTTGTTGATGGTTAGCAGGGCTTATCGATTGAAAATTACCCTCGCAACAAGACGACGCTATATGATTAACACATCATGTGTTAAAGATACGAGGGGGGTAAGAACCATCTATACTACTACCGTCGAATACGTTACGCGTTTGGTGTGGCACGTTATATTGATTTCAAGTTAGTCACATTCCCGGAGAATGTATAGGGCAGCTACGACAGTGTTATTCCTTATGGAACGCTCGTGGGCATGCACGAGGCAAAAGAATGACGGACGAGGTTTGTGCGATGTGCGCTAGACACTTGCAACAAGCTTTAGAGAGGAACGTTAGGAATAGCTTAGTTCGGAGCTAAGTTATGCCGATTTGGTGCAAGCGGCCGTAAAATTGCTAAACTTTACCATTTTTACCCTAAATTTTCCAAACATTTTCCAGCCTCGTCGGATTTCCAAAACCACTGTCGCTATTTTAGCTTAAAACTTCAAGAATAGTCATGTTTTGCGATTTTGGCGGTTTTTATCCAAAAAATAACCAAACAAAATTCGCAAAACTTTGTTCAAAAATATGCCCGTTTGGGTGATCGATGGGGCGACGTTCAACGCCTCCAAATGCCCCTGCCCATGCGTTTCCGCCGAAAGACAAGCCAGTAAATTCACCTTTCCTAAACTTTTGCTAACCAAAATCAGTATCAAAATAAGAGATTCGCGGCGAATCCACTAAAATTTCATGAAAACCACCTTATTTTGCTAAGTCTTCTTTTTGCAAAAGGTAGCTAAAACTCGGATACTTCCGTTCGCCGGGACGGCCGTTTCATTATATGATGTTTAGGTTTCTGACGCTGACTACCTCAATTGGTACGACAGACTATGTATTCATTATTAAATTCCTGACAGAAGGTTAATTCTTTAACTTTTTGTTCTCAGAAAACTTTTAGCCTTAACCTAGTCTTTCCAATGAGAATGAGACCATCTTTAGTAATTTCTGTTAAGCACTGTTAACGTCGCTGGGTACTGATTTCATAGTCACCGATTCCGCTCATTTTCAGGTATTATATACCCTCACATGTCTCCAAAAGCAAGACAATTTTTAGGGTCCAGAGTCAACCCAGTCAAGACATATGGCTGTGAAAATCCGTACAATTTATACTGAAGCCAGTATGCCAGTCTGCCAAAATGAAACACTACATATGCAAATATCTAAACGCGACGTTTCTGCGCCGAAGCGTTAGTTCAGGACAGGACAAAACGTTTAAGACAAAGACTAATGATAAGAACAAAGACAGGACAAAAACCATCAATTTTTGCCAAAGTTGAAACAGAGTCAAGAAATATTAAGGAGCGTATATCGGCAACTTAATTATTCTCCCACCGATGCGGCGACGACTTCAGGTGAAATAAAGAGCGATTCGTAAAACCTGACACGTCATTAATTAAATTCAGATCAAGAGTCAATATCAGGAGGAACCAAATAACGAGGCGAACCCTAAACATCCTTTATAATGCTGAAATGTAATGTTGGAATGCGAATACTAGATGCTGTTGGAATGCCAGATGCTGTTGGAATGCCAGATGCTGGAAGCGATATAGTAACACCTGGAAAGAAGTAAAATTTCTTTCTCAAGCGAAAGGACGATTCTGGCATCTGTTTCTCTGATTGAGGCTTACGCTTCGTCCTCTTGGTCACCCTTTGAGCTACACGATGGTTAACCTGAAATTGGAGAGTACACTTAAATATAACAAACTTGCTGATTTGCATTTACGCAAAGAACACGAAGGCGTTCAAGAAATAATAGTTATCTTACTATAATGGGTTTGTGTTTTTTGCAAACTGTAGCTCGAATCTCGAGTGTTTGAAGGAGAGTAATTGAGATCTCCATCATCTGAAATTTTATGGACCATGGACCATGTTAACAAAATAAGAAATTGTTAGAGTTAAGTGACTTACAGTGGATTGCACCAAATATGATTAGCTATTCTCAGAATAAGTCAACAATCTGAATAAAAACTTATTCTCAAGTTATTCAGATCTTTCATTGCACCAAAATGTGACCAGCTAATCTTTTGTTATTCTCAGAATAAAATCTGAATAACTGTTCAAATCTTATTCTGATATTACAAAGAACTGACCAATGAGCTACGGGGGAAGATTATCAATCTATCCAGTAAAATAGCAAGAAAGTAGATAGTTATTCAGATGTTATTCACATTCGTTTTTGCCCTGTTCACAGTTATTCAGGTTCTTTTTACAATTCCTAACGTTTCAAATAATCTGCTTAACTACTCACTGACTATTGGTGTGCAGTGTAAGTAATTTAAGCATCAATTTAAGCACAAAGAGAGTAATAAAAGCACAAAAGGTTAAGAATCAATATATTTAAAATGATCAGGAAATATGTATAGCCTTCAAACATTTCCGTTGAACAGAACTGCTCTAAGAAATAGTTTTGAGCAGAAACTTGCTTCTCCAAACACAGACTTCAAAATTTTCAAAACCTGACGAACTTCTCTGGAACTTAGAAATGACAGATAAGTTACAAAGTAACTTATCTTTATTAGAATAATATAAATTTTATGGAAATCAAGCGTTATTCAGATTTTATTCTTACTCCGAAGTAAGAATAAAATTTGAATAAACTAACTACTTATTCTGATCTTATTTACATTTTATTCAGATTTATAACTTGGTGCAATAGAATATGCAGTTATTCCAATTTTATTTATAAATAACCTCTGAATAGCTTATTCAGATTTTATTCACATTTGGTTCAATCCACTGTTAGTATGACAACAGATAACCTGGCGCAAGATCGAGAATGGCTTCTGTTTCCTTGTATTAACTTTTCATCTAGACAATTTGATTGGCCGAAGGTATGTAGGCATGGCCGGTACATAGTTTAAAAGTGTCCCTCTGTGTCTGCTTCTGTTCGGCAATAAAATTTATACGAATAAAAAACTCTTAAAGTAACAAGAATAGTTCATGAAAATTTAGGCAGTTCAGAATTTTAAAATTTTAAGACAGAAGTAAATATTTCTAGCTTTTAGATCAAGTTAGTTGAATACTGACTGTGCTATCCGCGATGACTTAACCTTTTCTTTACCGAGGATTATCGATGCAGAGTTGGTCCTATGGAATCGTTTTGTCGAAGCAGCCTAAGCATAATCTTCATTGCTGAACACAGGGTCGGTTTGTCGACAGGTCCGGGTGCACAGACAGAATAAATAGGCTATGTCAAAACTAGCTACCAACTAGCTAGGTAAGTAAATAAAGTCAGTACGAGCATCGTCGCCAACAAACGCTGCCCTCAAACTTGCTTAAAACAAATCCGTTCTCCGTTGCTACTGTCAATTTATTTGACAATGAACCATCAAATTTTTTTGAATTTTTTTAAACACTCACTAAAATTTACTAGAAAATGACTAATTTTTGGTAAAAATCGCTGAGGGGTCTGCCCGTTTTCCCCCTCTCTTAACGAGAGGCATTGCCCTTTTTCCTTTTTGCTGAGGGGGTCTACCTGTTTTTTGTTGGTCTGCGGGGTCTGCACCACCCCATTCCCCCCACGTTATCCTATGCTTCGTACCTAAAAACACGAACCGCTGAAAAATCACCAACCTATTCTCGAACCCAGCAACTCAACCAGAAACTGATACTTTAGTGACCTATGAATTTAGACAAGAGTTTGGACAATACAGGGAGTAGCCTAACATAACCAATTGCAGCTGAGTGTTTATCTTAACACTCTTTCACTAAAAGTACCGCATTAAATTAAACTAGTTCAACTCCGTAAAGTCATTCATGAAAAGGACCTAAGAAACCACTGCACTAGGGAAGGGAGGCTCAACACTGCCATATTGCATGGAACTGACAAAGATGCTTTCCTGCCTGCAGCCACGTTTAGTCAAAAGCTGTGGTAACGCTAAAAACGAAATTTAAACAACAGTGTGCTTTAACGCGACGCCTATTTCGCAGCAATGAACGCGACATCTTACTCTGGTAAGAAGACTTAGAATGTCCTCCTTGTGTGCGTACTGGGCAAAAACCTCGCATAATGCTTGGATAAACCAGCTGCCATTCCTTTTATGTAGTTTGGAGACATAGCCTAAAATGAGAAGGAAAGAAAGGTAAAGTTGCTCCTGGAGAGAACTCTAATCAACAAAATTGTCATAGGCTGCCGGTGCTTGTTTAGCAGGTGCACATAGTTCTACCTTGGAAGTTTTCATCGAGAAAAGTCAGAGATAACTCAGGTTCAGTGGGTTTGTGATAACCTTTATCAATGTTTTGAATGTATGGAAAAGTGTAACGCACTTTCTGTCATAACTGGTTGTCTTGAAGTACACATTTTTGTCAAGGATTAAGGGAATAGGAGAATCTCATAAGCTGATGAATACGCCTAAATTACAAACCACATTGATTTTCTTTATTTGCCTAGACCAAATATTTCAGTCTATAAACAAAGTTAAGCCATTCTGTTTATACGTTACGTTAGCTGACTTTCGATTTGATTGCACCTGGAAATAATTAGAGTATGGGAATTTAGTGCCGACTTGTGCTTTTCATGCATTTAGCCAACCTATCATCAGCATTAACTGCAATCTACCTGGTGCAGTGCTTTGGGCAACCAGGAAATCAGCCTCCTCAGGCAGTATGGCATCAATTACTTCTTCAGCGGCCTGCCTTACAGCAGGAATAGATTCTTCACAACCGTAATCTTTCTTATCTGCAACACAGAAAATAAAAGAGCAATCATAAGAGCGCATGGTTATGTAAACAAAAAGAAATTTTTAGCTGCGGGCCAGAGTGGACCAAAACGGACCAGATTGACTCTAGAAAATCTTGCGAAATCACTAAAATTAGCCAAACATTTACTCATTCTGGTTATGTTACAGCAAAATTTAACAGCTCATAGTATAATTTAGCGTTTCCAGCATACATTGGAGCTGCACGAATCAACAATTTCGCTTATATACTTTCCGCTAACACCAATATGCAAATTAGGTTGGATAGTACATAAACGACGGAAATTTCAGAAGAGGTCTTCCAAGACGTGGCATACAGAAGACCCAATGTCTTCTTATTTTTGAGCCATACTAAAACCAGTTGTAGCACTGCTTGCTGTGCTTGTAGAATTTTGTGAGCTCACTTGCAGGCGAAGCCCTTCACTCGGAGTTTCGCGCTATCGCGCCCTTCAATCGGAGCTTCGCTGCTAGTGTACATTTGATAATTCTCTGATGCCTCCTCTTTCTTCAACACATAGGCCAGTTTTTGTATTCTTGGAGTCAGCAGAAAGCAATCAGAGCAGTCCTGTTTGTTTTCGACAAAACAATCAAATCGACATCCGATCCTGCAGTTTCATTGAATTCGCGACATGTGTTTTTAAATTCAAGATACGCCTTGGCCTTATTTCTAACTGAAACTCTGCAATAGTTAATCGAATCGATTAGTGAGAGTACGCAGATAACAAATTCATCACTAATAGCAAGAGTACATAATATAAGAGTATGCCACTAGGCAAGCTCTATGTTATCAGAGCAAAAACAATGCTCTGCTCGCTAACGGCCCACCCCTCCCCGCAAATCAGTACCTTGTCGAAACGGGGGTACGCTCACTCGCTCTGTTTATGTGCTTAAGCTCGAAAACACAAGCAGTGCGTGCGCGAATTTTGTGCCTGCTTCGAGCTTTAGAACATAAACATAGCGCTCAAAAATCTTTGAAGTGAAGGGTCTAATTTGCGGGGGGGGGTGGGCCGTTAGCGTGCAGAGCATAGTTTTTGCTCTGATAACAGAGAGTGTGCTTAGTGGCACACTCTTATATTATGTACTCTTGCTAATAGTCTCCGTAACGAATTGCATCAAATCAGGCAGGAAATACCAATATATATTGATTGGTTACACACAGAAAAAAGAATCCTAACCCTAAGCTAGTCTCAATCTACAGCTAGCAAGCTGCGAATCGTGAATCGACAGACAAACCACAGGAGCAGAGCTAAGCTGTCATCCCAATTACCCCAGTTTAATTTCCAGTTGCCCTCAGTTTTCCTTCTATGTACGCCTCTGATGGCGAAAGGACTTTTATGTTTGTTTAACACGAGTCCTACTCGCTCTATGCTTAGTAACGATGCACTTCGCCATAAAAGTGCGAGCAGCATATGGGTCAAGTATTATTTTCGTGTGAATTCTCGTCTAAAAAATTTAAAGCTATGTCCACTACTTTCATAGCTTAATGTATCAGAATACATGCAACAAATCAGCAGCAGTCTACAATTCTAGAAATGTTGTTAAATTTGTTATCACTAAATGATTTCCTTCCCTTTGTGTAAATTTAGCTGTTGTGGATAATAATACTAATGCGGATTTCGTGAGAAAAGGAATGTGTCCCACCCAGTCATAAAATAGTCTCGCCGAGGCACAAAGTGGTCTCTCTGATACACAAAATTTGAGACAAAATTTGAAGTCTCGCAGAGGCACAATTAGTCTCACCCAGGCACAATTAGTCTCACCCAGGCACAATTAGTCTCACCCAGGCACAATTAGTCTCACTCAGGCACAATTAGTCTCACCCAGGCATATTTCGCGAAATTCGAAATTTTTCGATTTATAAGGTTGGACCAAGGGAAACCGAAAAATTTTTTGTCTTCGATTTTGCTGAAAAGATGTATATATGGGTTTCCGGGATCGTAGAACACGAATCTGAAGTCCGTTTTTCGTTTCAGCTTTTCGTTAGCTCAGAATAAGCTTACATCTTAAGCTTAAATCTTTAGCTTATACTGAGCTAACGAAAAGCTGAATCGAAAAACAGACTTCAGATTCGTGTTCTACGACCCGGAAAACCCCTATATACATCTTTTCAGCAAAATCGGTGACAAAAAAATTTTCGGTTTCCCTTGGTCCCCCTTAGAAATCGAAAAATTTCGAATTTCGCGAAATCGAAAAATTTTGCGATATTTGAACTCAGCGTGGTCGAAAACATACCCACACCAAATTTTAGCTCATTTGGTCAAGTTTTAAGGTGCTGGTATCCTTTTGTGCAGTGCTTTTGTGGTGATAACTTTCGCAATTTTGGGAGTTGGAAAGAACTTTATACATCGTTTTAAAGCTTATAATCTGTACATTAACATGAGCCTACGAAACTAGCAAAATTGGCAAAACATTGCAAAAAAACTTCCGACATGCTGACATCTGACAGACTGAATATAGACCAAAAATTTTTGAACATCGATTTCTCAAAACTGTAGAATCGGCCAAAATTTTTTCTTGTGCCATGATATGGAGGACATGTGGGCCGAGGGAATTTTTTTTGGATTTGGCTCAACAGGTCTCAGTACTCCAGAAAATCCGGCAAATGCGCGATGCCACGAAATTTCGCAACTTTCGGTTCAGTTTTCTCACAACTGGAGATGTTTTAGCTCAAACCAAGAAAGATGTCCCTCCGCAATAGGGCGAATTTTCATTCAGCCCAAAATCACGCGAATCGATTGGACAGTTTTTGAGATAATCAATGTTCAAAACAAAATAATCGCAATTTTGCCAAAATGGTTTTTATGCGAATTCCCTAGCTTAAAGCAACGAACTCCAGCAAATAGGTATTGATAAAATGCGCAATTGGACAGTGTATGGATTGAGTATAAATAAGCCGAAATTGTCTGTAAGATTTGGCAGTAATTTTAAAAAAACTGATTTCGTCAAAATTGGCCCTTTTTTGACCCCAAAAGTCGTTTTTGGCTTATACTGCCTTAACCACTAAAGGTAGCTCAAAGGTTGTAAAAGCAAAAATGTTCATTTTGGTGCCCTCTTTCCAGCCATAACAACCAATCCGGTGTAGCGACTATGTACTGAGAGAATAAGGGCAAAAACCAAAACTTTCTTTTCTTTAAACCTACAAATCCGGGACTGGTCCCAGAATGTTAAAGAGCTCGAAAATAAGGTAGTTGGAAAGTTTCATCCACTTTCATAAAGAATTGAAGCTTGTAGGGTCGGATTTACACAAAGCGATACCAGCACCTTAAGGATTTTGAGTACTGGGGGGAGGTAATCGAGATAAGACCCGATTCCTCTGAGTACTTCTTTCTCAAACGTCTGGTTAAAATACAGTAGTAACCATTAGTTACTCTTTTGTAATGACCTTGGCTGTTTATCTAAACTTCTAAATTAAAAAAAGATGACGAAGTGTTAGTTAGGGGGATTTTTTGTCCGGCGCAGTCGTGGTTGGGTCCATCGGATCTTATCTCGATTACCCCCCCCCCACTCAAAATCCTTAAAACTTGAACAAATGAGCTATAATTTGGTATTGGTATGTTTTCGACTACGCTGAGTTCAAATATCCCAAAATGTTTCGATTTCGCGGAATTAGATTTTTTCGATTTCTGAGGGGGGACCAAGCGAAACCAAAAAATTTTTTGTCTTCGATTTCGCTTGGTCCCCCCATAGAAATCGAAAAAATCTAATTTCGGAAAATCGAAAAAGATTGCGATATTTGAACTCAGCGCAGTCGAAAACATACCCATACCCATACCAAATTTTAGCTCATTTGGTTAAGTTTTAAGGAGTTTGAGTGGTGGGGGGGGAGCAATCAAGATAAGACCCGGGGAATCTTCACATTGCCTATCCGTTTCTTTTTTTTCTTCTCTTTTTTTTAATCCCGTTTCAAAATAAATCTTAATGTTAAGGTACTAAAACAGTAAAATATACCTCCGCGGCAAGCCTGAATGAAGAATAGTTTGGGCTTCCCTACCAAAGCAGAACATTCTCGGCCATTAAACTTTGCCAGCGCATGTTCCACAGGAAAGAGTTCGCCATCTATACCCTGTAGTTGCTCTTTCGTTCCATGGCATAAAATTATCACCACCATAGAATGGCACCTCCAATGATCCTTTTTTTCAGAAAATTTATACAGTACGCTGGCCATGCCCTGCAATCAACCGAACCGCATGGATTATCATTTTCCTTTTAACATTGGATGCGTCATTAACCCTTTTATGCCCGCGGCAGCCATTTGGCGCAAGTGGTGATTTCTGGCATCTGTTCCAAAGAGCAGACTCCGGTTTCACAATGGCGCTCTGATTGCGTGCTCCATTTTTCTTCGGCACTCCCACTACAATTTGTAGTAATAGGTTCACTAGTTGTTAATAAAGTCCCGGCTGCCCTTTGGTTGACTGTATGATTCGGCAAAATGTGTGCTATGTTTCTGTGTTTATTTTAAACGATTCCAACACTGGTTGTAGTTATTTGGCTACAAAACCATTCTACTAGGCGGTAGGGGAGGTTATGCAGACTAAATTAACGTATAGTTGAGCCCGTCTCAGAATCAAGCCCTGCACATAGAAATAAATTTCTTGGATTTTTGTAATGAAAGTTTAACAAAACTTCGCACTTTGTCCGACTTTGACGGCTTCTAACTTGTTCTGAGTACATCGGAGACCCAAATCGCCGGATCCAAAAGTGTTGAGAATTTAATTCTCTATCGATTGGTAGTAGCAAGAGTACATAATGTATAAGAGTATAACAAGCGCCGCACTCTGCAGTCAGAGCCAAAACTATGCTATGTTCGCTATTGGCTTACCCCCTCCCCAAATTAACCCCCTCTCACTCCACCCCTATATGGGTACGGGGTCCAAGCGGGGGTACGCTCACTTGTTCTATGTTTAAGTGCTTAAGCTCAAAAACACAGGCAGTGCGTAAGTGTAATTTGTGTCTGCTTCTCAATTTAGAACACAAACATAATGGGCGAATTTGCTTTGTTCACTTGGGTCCAATTTGGGGAGGTGGTAGGCCGTTAGCGAACAGAGCATAGTTTTTCTCCGATAAGAGAGAGCTTGCCAGTTGTCACACTCTTATATTATGTATTGTTGGTAGTAGTCACATCTCTTTAGGTGCTCTAATTTAAAACTGGCAGCCAAAAATGTAAAATTGGTTATTTTGAGCCGTTTTCCCCGAGGAGTCTTGGGCAGAAGACGGTTAATTAATACATAAGAGAACAGAACAATTAAGTTCTCTGGTTTTCTAGCAATTTGCCCATTTCATGATCCTCTTTGAAACATCAACCTTGAACGATTGTTAATTATCAAATATTGTCGCCAGCAGAAACAAGAGTACATAGTGTAATGTGGGTAATACCGACCCCGGTATCACCCCCCCCCCCTTCCAAGCCCTCTTATAGTCCTAACTGGGTAACCATTTGATGCGTATCGCGCTAGCCTGTCATCAAGCAAAAAGCGGCACTGTTTCTTTGAAGTTATACACTCAAATACGCAGGCTTGACAGGTTAACAGAAATGACAGGCTAAGACCTGCTTGACAGTCTAAGAACTCTATCGCGCTAGCCTGTCATAAGCAAAAAGCGGCACTGTTTCTTTGAAATTATAGACGCAAATACGCAGGCGTGACAGGTTAACAGAAATGACAGGCTAAGGCCTGCTTGACAGTCTAAGAACACTGCACACCCCCCCCCCCCTTTCATGCTGTTTTGCTTAGTTTGCACCTTAGCCTGTCATCTTATGACAGTCTAGGCTGTCTTATTTACTCGTTAAACATATAACTTGCTAACTTGTCAAAATCCTCATATATATATATATATATATATATATATATATATATATATATATATATATATATATATATATATATATATATATATATATATATATATATATATATATATATATAGAGTAATGCACATAATACATGTAAAAGCTAGCTAATATTTTGTAATTACACATATGCATAAATACGTGTATTATGTACGCACCAACAGGGGACCCCTAACTGTCGCTGTTTCCCTCTAAAATTCCCCAAAAATCCCCCACTCCTCTAAATATTGTATTGCTATTTTTATTGGGAAACCCGATAATTTTGTATGTAAAATCCCATTTTAAATAACATGTAGTGCTATCTTTATGCTCATAATTCAAAATTTACCTAAAACCTTTAATTTGTCTATTTCCCTACCTAATTCCTAATTAATTTTCCTTTTATTTGCATTTAACTTCTAACTCACCCCTCTAACCCTAACTCCAACCGTTTCCGGTTATGCGGTTAAGAGCTAGTTAAGCTTATGTTAGTCGCCTGAAGAGCGAGTTAGTTTACATTCATTATGAAAACAACTAGTGCTGTTCACCGGCCCAATTTTTTGTGGGCCGGCCGGCCGGCCCGTAACGGTGGCCGGTGCGCCACTTTTCACAGGCTATACAAAATACAAATATAAATTAAGATTTTTGATAGTTTTCAAGGCAGATTCTAGCAAGTTTAAGGCGATAAGCTTCAGAAACTGACACTGAACGGCGGCAGCCGACCGGCCTGAGTTTGACCGGCCGGCCTGTCACCGGCTGGCCTGTTCTCGGCCGGCCGGCCCAGTCTGAGCCGGTGCACAACACTAAAAACGACCAACAGAAATGTTCATCAGGTTGACTACACTGTGACGGGGTCTTATCGCGATTACCCCCACCCACCACTCAAAATCCTTAAAACTTGACCAGATGATCTAAAATTTGGTATGGGTATGTTTTCGACCACCCTGAGTTCAGATATCTTTAGCTAGATTTTGCTAGATTTAAGCGTAAGATGTAAGCTTATACTAACGAAAAGCTGAATGGAAAAACGGACTTCAGATTCGTGTTATACGACCCCGGAAACCCCTATATACATCTTTTCAGCAAAATCAAAGACAAAAATTTTTCGGCTTCCCTTGGTCCCCCTTAGAAATCGAAAAATCTAATTTCGCGAAATAGAAAAGTTTTGCGATCTGAACTCAGCGGAATTTATTCTCAGATGGTTTGTTGATAACTTCCATAACTACTTTTGCATTAAATCATCAGCTTTTTAGCCCGACCACTTGACCCCATTTTACATACTACCTGTACGGTAGTAAAATATAACCTATACGGTAAATTCTGGAATTACTTCTGCTGTCAGGTCCTTTTTCATTTCCACAGAATAGCCCAACTGTGTGAACAGTTTTTCGCAATTTTCTGCATCAACAGCCGATCCATTCCTAACGCGATTTTCTTCGTATTTCATATTATTAATGATTAGTGCTAAGCCTTTCGGCTCAGAAAAGTGAGGATAAATCTGAAATAAGTAATAGTTTCCACAGACCATTGAGCAATTTGTAAAAGCAATATATTAGCATGTACACAATTACATTACTGAAATTGATAAATTAAGAACTACTTATCTCGCCTAAAATTTTCCTAAGATCTTCTAAAGATTTTGCTTGAAATCTGCAACGCTACTGAAGTTTTTGTAGATGTCAATGTTTCGACCCCCTGACCAGAGCAGGTCCCAAGACAGGGTATAGGACCCATCAAGAAACGAATACCCTTGTTAATGTATGAGTCCAAACGGCAATGTCTCTGAATTTAATCTTTTGAACAACTGTCACATTATGTGGTAGGACACATGTATGCATAACCGAAGGACAACGTTCAGCACGTAAAGTGTGGAGTGCCACAACTATGTTTCAGTTACGTCTTTCAGATAGTGTTGTTTCAGTAACCGATTTTAGTTTCAGTTTCAGTTTAAGTTTCAGTCGAGATCATAAAATATTTCAGTTTTAGGTTAAGTTTCAGGAGGAGTTTCAGGTTCAATTCAGTCAAAAAACTGCAGTTTCTAAACTTCAGAAATAAATGCATAAAATTGATGACTATTTATACTCCCACAGCAGAATATTATCGAAAAACCTGCTTAATACCGTCAAAATTTCATGTTTTGAGAAAAGGCTGAAACTAGTTTTAGTTCGAGTTTCAGGTTTAGGTCTCCTCCCAAAATAGTTTCAATTTAAGTTTCAGTGACTAAAACTGAAACCAGTACAACCTGGAACCCAGTTTCAGTTTCAGTTTTAGTGCCTGAAACATCACTACTTTCAGATGACAAATGTTTTTAACAGTTTTCTCGTTTGGAAAGCGTTCGCATAAGAAAGGCATTGCCATCAGATTCTTTGAAGTGGGCATAAGACAGAACTTGACGATTCTTAGATCAAGTGAGACAAGCAAAGTTAGCTGTGTTTTGAAACCATTTCTCGTTCGACAGAAACCTCGGTTGTGCGTTCACGAAAACTCAAAAGCTATCAAGTTCAGTTCAGAAAGCTCTCAAACGTTCACAAACAACAAAACAGACCTCATCTTTGTTGAAGTTTTCAACAATCTTGTCTGCAGTTTCTGGATCCACTTGCTCAACGACAAAATCAGCAACATCTCCTGACGTCAGTTCCGTTGGCTCATCTGAATAGGAACAGCAAAAGCCTATATAAATCGTGCTACGGGGCAAATGAGTAAATTAGTGACCTTTGTGAATGTCGAAACAGATTTATAACTTTTCGAAAATTTAACATGTTTTGATGAAACTTTCAGAATAACGTGAGTTGTCAGTTTTCAAGTGACCCTGAAAAAAATCGAGAAATTTGGTTGATATTTCTGAACGTTGTGATTTTTTGAAGATTTATAGTTAATCCACGATGTTTCTTCACTCGCAGTGCTAGTACTTGCACTAGCATTGCGAGTCCGTCAAGTCCAGCAGCTTGCTTAGCTAATTTAGTCTAGGCGCTGGAAAAGTTTTATGCAACACTTGAAATCCGCCCTAGCAACTAGTATGCTAGTACTAGCAAATCCGCACTAGTAGATCAGCAGATTTTTATGCAATTGACCCCTGGTTGTGCACGAAGGACAGCTATATAGGCTCTATCTGTGCTGCAACATAGCCCGACAAATGTTATCAAAACCTCTTTGACTATGCAAAACAGAGAAATATAATAATTTGTACAATTTATGGAGTCATATCAGAGCAAATATCCACTAAAAACCTAGCTTTCCTACCACAAGCTTCCACAGAAATATTCGAAGCTGTGTATATTGAACGCACTTAAAGATAATTCAGTAAAATTCTCACCATCGTTAATATCATCATCCGCTTCACTATCGTCAGACGAACTAGCTGTGTAACTTCGCTGAGCCCCACTTATTGAAGCCATGCCAGGTAGATTTCGCCAGCTCTTTGGATTAATTTATCAAGAAACAGCGCACATGTATTCGCATATCTATTCGCTCTAAATATTAGCATCACTCTTCAACTATTTCTTTGAATGGCTTTTTTGTCATGCCGAGTGTAATCGGATCGATTAAAACTTATAGAGAATTTTCTACAAAATAGGGATTGGGGACAAAATTTATATACTAAGCTTTCTAGCTCAAGTTTTACAGTTCACAAGGTTTTTCTAAAAGATATCCAAAATCCAGTGATTTCCTCCCAATTTGACCTTCAAACGAAGACGACCAGTGTTAGTATATAGTAGTCCCAGTTTTTATTTACGAATCTAACTGTTTTCAATTCCCTCCCAGCAAATGTGAGATTATACAATTGAATTTATATATAGCGCTTCCACCGAGTGCTCAAGTGTTGGTTGATCAAGGCAGTAGGTGACCAAGTACCGCCAAACAGGACAGAGCTGGGAAGCGTTCGAGTTCTATATTTCGCAGGATAGAAAACAAAGAATTAGTCCAGTCGGGGTTTGAACCGCGGCCTTCTCGTTTTGAAGTCATAAATGCTACGCTCTCCCATTCGTTGGCACTCCAGCGGAACCGAGCTTTGACGATTCCACCCCGCCTCGGGCCTCAGAAACCCAAGATAACCTAATTACAACAGTCCATTGAACACATACTGTTTTGCAATATTTACATTGCCAGTTATTTTAACGAGCAAAAAGTTGCTTAGCAATACTGTGCAGCAGGGTTCCTGACGATAACATAACAAAAGATACGCCAAAAAACAATGGGGTTCATGCAAACTTGGAAAGGGTTAACTTTGTTTTACCGAAAGAGTGTGTAAATCATGTTACGTAAGACTTTATGGAGAATGTGGCGAGCAACGCTGATAAAAGATACAATACGCTAGAAAGTTGAAATACCAAGAAGAAACAGATAAAGAGATGGCGTTCTTATGCAATCCCGTCTTAGAAAACTGAATAATTTCATGAAGGCCTGGGGCCGATGTTATCAACCCCTAAGTCCGAGTTGAGTAGCTAATCCGGGTTAACTTTATGTTAAAGATAGCCAAGTTAACCCGGGTTTGCGAATTAACCCGGGTTTAGAGGTTGATAACATTGGCCCCAGAACATTTAGCTAGTAACTTTGTCTGGCTAGTGTTCCGACAACTGACACTGAAATAAATATGGAAATATAGGTAATGCCGGATTGAGTTATCATATTATGGTGAACTTTTTATTCAATTTTCATTATTCAAATAGCACTAAAGATTTTAAATTTTAATACAAAATTTTTGCAGGAGGCTCCGTAGAATTTGTTTTTCAATAGCGGGAAACATTAATAAGTTCTTTTCTGGTTGAACAGAAAGGCTAATTTTCTTGTGCCATCCAACAATGTGCAAATTAGGCTGTAATGAATTCCGTTCGTTTCAAGAAGATCGACTATCCGGCAATGGATATATATGTAGGGTAAAACGGGGTAATAAGGGACACCAGGTAATAAGGGACACCTGGTAATAAGGGACACCTGGTAATAAGAGGCAATGTTTTGGTTTTTCACATGACATGAGTCAACTAAATACTTATAATTAGATACTAAATGAAAGCCCTATATCTCCTCTATCCAATGACGTCTCGACCTCGAGAAAAATCCTATCCAAGCAAAATATATAAATAATTATTTTGAAGCGGTCGTTTTCTCCTTTCTCAGATCGTCCCGTTTTTACAAATTTCGAAGATTTAAATTTGAGCTGCTATACTCATTTTTGCGATTTCTACTGCAACTCTGGCATCATTTGGAAGAGCGAAATCTGCAGAATATCGAAGCGTCGTTCTTTTTTAAGAATTTTGTATTTTCCGGTTTTTATGGCCATGTTTGCGAGATGCCCTTTTTCAGATAATAAGGGACAGCAGTTTTGGCAATTAAGGGACACTGGGGGGATAAGTAGGGACAATTCAGGGTATTAAGGGACATGCTTAAATTGTAAACTTTTGGTTGCATTCGATACTTTCGGAAATACTAAACATTTTTCCTTCTTGAACCACATGTTGAAAATTTTTTCTTCGATCTGTACAGGCTTTTTAATGTCATGAGATCAAAGAAACTTGCCGCCTATAGCTAATATCATGTAATATTAGAGGTTAGGGCAGTCATTAGCTAATCGCATGTGTAATTTTGAGCTATTATAAAGTTAAGGGCTAAGGTGTAACAAAAATTACTGGTTAATCCATATTCCGCCTAAAACGATAAAAGGCGGCAAGTTTCTTTGATCTTCAAATCTTAAAACTGCCATACGCAGGAGACATTTTCAAAGGTTGGTGCAATGCCAAATAATGTTCAGCGGCTTCGGTTCTACAAGAAAACAGCACTTTTAAAAAATTTTAAAATTTCAAAAAATTTAAAATTTTTAAATTTTTTCATTTTTGAAGTTGTTGAGTCTCAAATAGCG
This sequence comes from Trissonchulus latispiculum, assembly GCA_030248195.1. Lineage (NCBI taxonomy): Eukaryota > Metazoa > Nematoda > Enoplea > Enoplida > Ironidae > Trissonchulus > Trissonchulus latispiculum. Next base: position 21,036 of record JASAND010030842.1, read on the forward strand.
TCTAGTCTAAGTTTTACCACATTAAACTGGTCTTTGAATAATTCTGTTTTTTGCTTACTTGGCGAAAGTTGCTTCAGTATTGCCAATTCTATATTTATACACAAAATCCTATGCTGTCCCTAAATACCCAGCCCTGTCCCTTATTATCCCTGATGGTGTCCCTAAAAACCCCGTTTTGCTAAAAATATCAATCTTTTGCAAGTTTATTGATATATTCAAAGGAATTTTTAGTTGAGCAAAACAAGAACGATATAAATAAATTTAGAACAAATTAAGCTTTCATTTGATGTATAAATCGCTTTACTGTACTTATGCCTATTTAACTTCTGCCTACAATTTGACCTTTACTACTCAGAACTGTACTTCTGCCTACAAATGCCTACCGTAATACTTCTTAGACCTCTTACAAACAAAAGAAAGATCGAAGATTGAATTTTAACTCTGCGTATTTTAACTCTGTTTAACTCTGCTGTACATAAGAAAGCTGTTAAAAAGAAAAAAGTCTTTTAAGCGATTGTCTGGCATTTTACACAAACCAGACGGTTGCCCCTTATGTGTTCTACACAAAAATATCCCGGGACCCTTTTTAGTTGCCCCGATTGCTGCTTCCTTGCTAAAGTTGCCGCTTACCAAGTTTGGGAAAACAGGCAAAATCAAAGTTACTCATAGATTTTAGCTAATTTCTCCATAACGAAGAGCGATTTCATGATAATAAAAAAAGGGTGCCCAGCTATTAGATATAAACTATGTTTCTCGAAAAAAATTCACTTCAGTCTGCAAAAAATTTGGAAAAAATATACGAAAATACAGTAACAAATTTTTTAAAAACCAAAATTAGTTTAGTTGTATTCATTAAGAAGAGAAAATGTTCAGTAATGCTTATTTTGGTAGTGTGCATTGTAGTAGCAGCAGTTATTGAGTATGTAATGAGTATTGAGTTATGTAAGAAGTGTAGCAGTAGATTTGTTGATTAAATTGTTGACAATTGAACATAATTTTATATCTCACTGACAGGATTACGGTATTTGTAGGCATAAGTACAGTCTTGAGTTTTGGAGGATTAGTGTAGGCATAAGTACAGTCTTGAGTTTTGTCAGAATGTAGGCAGAAGTTAAATAGGCATAAGTACAGGACACGGTATAAATCATGGAATTTTGTTGAGTATTAAAGCAGATTCAATTGTTCAAAGTTACATCTTAATAAAATCTCCTGAAATGCGAAGCGTTTTTGTCCCTTATTACCCCGTTTTACCCTATATATTTGTTCGATATATGTTAGTTCTGGTCTTACAGCCCATTGGCTATTAAACTTTCAGCTCAGCTGTTGGATAGACTTAGTTGCCTAAAGCCTTCTGCTGTTATTGTAAATTTTTAATCGATCCTCGACATTTTTCAACTTATGAAGCTAGATAAATTCCAATATTGTGAGACAATTTTTCCTCTGTCCAGCTTTTTGCAAGAGTTTGCAAGGCTGTGGTTCAAGCCAATGAGGTTACGCAGGTGTGCAATCCTGAATCGTTTCCTGCCTAGCCCTAACGTTTGATTTTTTGACCAACAATTTTGAAATCTCGTATGGAAGCACACTGAAGGTTAATGACAAAAATTTATAATTTTAAACATTCAAATTTTTAAGTTTGCAGGAATTTTAGTGAAAAGTTGCATCTGGGGCACCAAGCATCTTTACGATTACATTTACATTACTTGATGGGCAGCCTTAACCTCTTTAAGCGGCTTCAACAACAAATATTTATTCCAATCGTTTTTGGTTTACAATAGTTTACAGTTACACTTTAATTCAGAAGTAGAGTGTTATCCACAATCAGCTGTCAGCTTTCAAATTTTACTGATGTAAAAAATGGGAAAAAAGAAACAGAAGTGTTGGACGGAAGAAGTCATACACGAATTTCGGCCGTGTGTAAAAACAGTCAAAGGCTTTTTAGTTTGGTAAATGCTCTGGTAGTTGAATTAATCACGGTAGAAGTTAGCTGTTCAAAATCCGTGAAAGTGACATTACCTATATAATGTGACGCATCAGCAGTATGGACTTGAAATTTCAGGAGCAGACATTACAGTCCTTGCTGCTGACTTAGCTTTAACTGTTTCATTAAATTAGTTAATTAATGTTTACTTAAATTTCCATTCGAGAATATGTTCAGGCTCCCGGGTCAATCCAGTTAAGACAAGGGTACATAATAGAATAAGAATATGAAACTCTTACGCTACTATGTGCTAAACTTGCTTGACATGCTTGGGTCGTTAACTCGGGACCCCCCCCCGAAAATCTCGGGGGGGTCCACCCTACACTAATTACATGCATTCATACAAACATGTGTCTGCTCGCTGAATCACTAATTGGCTTAGGCATACGGCATGCATTTTATTAGTAGTTTTTAACTAATTAATAATAACCTTAATTAGGTTAATGTAATTAAAAAACTAATTCGACAACTTTGTAGCATTTTTTCTGCTTTTCCAACGATATAAAAATTGTTGCACACTACATTCCTACGAATTTTTGTTTTGTGCAACAATTTTTATATCGTTGGAAAGAGCAAAAAATGCTACATAGTTGTCGAATTAGTTTTTTAATTACATTAACCTAATTAAAGTTATTATTAATTAAGTAAAAACTACCTCCCTCCCGAATATAATTGCTTATGTGGTTTCCGAGATTTGCAAGGAATTGGCCGCCTTGGAGGGGAAACCCTTTAAGGTGGTGCCAATGGGTGAGCACGAATGCACAGCAAGCAACGTGTTCACTTCTGCTTCGGCAGTAGCCTTGATGACGCCTCGGATAATTGCAGACAGCAATTATTCAGTGCCGGATCTTACTCCCTACTCCTATTTGGAACAATAAAATTTGGCCTGGCACTACCCCTTCAGGCGAATGCGACTGGGGTGTGGCACATAGCAAAAAAATTAAAAACTACTAATAAAATGCATACCGTATGCCTAAGCCAATTAGCAAATCAGCGAGCAGACACACGTTTGTATGAAAGCTATGAAAGCATGTAATTAGTATAGGGTGGGACCCCTCCCCCCCCCGAGACTTTCGGGGGGGGGGGGGGTCCCGAGTTAACGACCCGAGCATGTCAAGCATGTTTAGCACATAGTAGCGTAAGAGTTTCATACTCTTATTCTATTATGCACTCTTGGTTAAGAGATATTGCAGTTCCAGTGCCTACAATTTACGCTGGTATATCTTGCTGAGGGTTTCGAATTCGACATGAAATAACAAAATACTGCTGCATGGCAAATACATCAATTTTAACCCTCTACCTGTAAGTATTTATTACTGCATAAATTACAATTGCAAGCCAAACAACCAGCGAGAAACGTTTGAACGATTTGGCCAAGCTCGTTATATTATTATAGCTACTGTTATATTCTTCAAACCTTAATTCCGTCTTACTTTTTCATACTGCTTTGTAGGACTGGAAGGTAAAATGTTCAGGACATCAAGAGCTTCAATTTGATTTAGAATTTTCTATATTTGGAAAAGTTAAAAGTGTGCCATTTTGGACTATAGGCTTCCGTCATCGCACTGACCGAGGTATGCATCCACAGTTAAACACCAGCAATTGGGGTGAAACATAGCATAAGTCTTCCTTTTATATGTGCAAATTGGCACACTGAATTTAATTGGATATCTCTGGTTTTACCCGACTTGTTGACTACTATATCCCAAAATTTGAAAAAATGAAGTTTCTGAGGCAAAACGATGCCAACAACTCGGTAACCAAAACTATGAACTACGTTCAAGTAGCAGCATGGATTGTGCGTGTGCAAATGGAACCTCTAATTGGGTAATGTGTTTATGTCTATACGCGAATCTTGCGGTAATTGGTTAATTATTTCAGATGACGATACATGCCTTTGGTGACATTTTTGGAAGTCAGAATTGTGCAAAACCTGGCTTCATCAAACTTTGAAAATTTCAAGAAAATCGCTGAGCTAAAACAAAAACACACCACCTAAAAATATTAACACGCTATCTAATCTAGATTAGTATTGTGCCAAGTAATAGATAATTTGCTGTTGCGCTGCACTCAAACTTTTCCTTACTGTGAACTTTTCCAAACTTATACGTTTTCCTATATTTAAAACATGTCGGGGTCACTTTTGGAGGAATATTGTGAATGATAGGGAAACTTTGCAACAAGCGCAAGTGTTTTGTTTTGTGGACCCATGGAAAACACAAAATATATATGTGAAAATGAGAAAACCCGGAGATGTTCAAAAATTGGAGACCCCCTCTCTTAAGGTGGGATCAAATTGATTAAACTTTGCACTAGACCAAACTGAAGTGCTGAGTCTTGCCGAGGGTAATTTTTCTAGGTTTCCCCAAAGTTACCTATAACCTGAGAACTTTATGAAAAGTGAGTTTTTGAAATTTTATGATTTTTCAACACTTCAAATGAGAATTACACAACTTTGTAAAAGTTTTAGCAAAAACCAAAAACATTACCCTCAGCAATAGTACGAAACATGTTTCTGCGAAATTGTTTATTTGCTATTTGATTGAGGCAGTTAGGAGAAATCCTTGATGCAGTTTTTGAAAACTCGGTTTTGTAGTCTCAACCTCAGCCACAGGTGGACAAGGGGGGGGGAAAGGGGGGGAAATTTCCCCTCCCTCGGCGAAGTCGTACACAAGGGGTCGCAAAATTGCTCCCACAAGGGGTAAGAAAATTGGCCACAAGGGGTAAGAAAATTGCCCAAAAAAATAGGTTTTACGACTAAAATTTCCAAAAATTTTCCGGCTTAGCCGGAATTTTTAACTAAACATCACTATTTTTTGCGAAAAAACGTCCCAAAAAACACGTTTTTGCTAAAAAATAGCTGTTTTTTGTTAAAAAACTGGCAAAAATCGCTTAAAAATCGCCTTCAAAAGTACCCCTAAGAAAAATCGCTCTCACAAGGGGTACCCAAATTTGCTTCCACAAGGGTCAGTGAAATTTGGCCTCCCGTTCAGGTATGACCTCTGCTAGACTCAAACAATCAAGCTATTTTTGCACAAAATATGTGCTTGCGGACGGTTTTAATTTGAATACATCGTTGCCGAATGTTGAGGTTACATACAGCAGCAATTGACAAAAATCTGGGAAATTTAGAAATCAGCTGGTTTTTTGACCCAATCTCGTTTATCTCTCTGAATGTTCAAGATACAAAAAGTAGTCTGAGAGCAATTATACAGTTTGACGTAGTCTTTCGATTGAATATGGTTTCGGCTAATTTCAAGAAACTCTGTAAGACTTATTCGGCAAAAACCAACTGTGACAACTGTGACTATCGTCTGCTTCGGAAGAAGGCAAATAAACTGCGGAAAATCAGTGAACTGTCAGAGAAGGACGCTATGGAAGCCCTTCGATTGAAGATTAGCTGGATTGAGATGAAATCTTCCACTGCCAGACGGAACAGAAGATTCGTTCGCATCTGCAGACGACTGCCGTCTCTTATCCCGTCGGATGATAAACTAGAAAAAGGGGTTATAGATCTGAATTCCGTTAGGATTACGAAGGAGCAGAAGCTTGTTCTTTCAAAGGACTCGGCTACTACCCTCGTCTGAACATCCAGAATTTAACGGATATGAACTGTCAACCAGCATATCCAGGTTCTGCAATCACGTAATACGCTGCTTTCCTGGGACTCTTCAGGCCAAGGTATTTTGTGATTCCATCAAAAATGATGTACAGGCTATTCCGCCCTATCGTAGACGGTCGAACCTCTCCCACGCTCAGCAGAATGCCTACGATAAACATCCAGTTAGACGACACAAACACCTATACGCGCGATGGCTAAGATAATGACCAATTCTTTTCCCAGATCGTTGCCCACTATGTGGAGGATTGGCATGCTCAGCGCAAAGCAGCTTCAGTTACTGATGTAGCCAAAGTTGTTGTAACCAAATACTGTTACCAAAGCCGCCAGATTCTATCTTCCACATGTAGAAGATTCTATATCCTGGGAGACCTATAATTTCTGCAAATGGTTGCCCCACTGAATAACTCAGTGGTTTCGTGGACTCCCAGCTTAAACCTCTGGCTTCCCAAATTCCTTCCTTCATCCAGAATACAACTGAGTTCTTACGCAAGCTTGGATCCCGTACCGTGTCATCTGACTGTATTTTGGCCACGCCCGACAGAATAAACGTCTACACGAACATTCCACCACCATCTAGAACGAGAAGCTTGTAAGGAGGCTCTGAATTCTAGGTATGATGCCCGTTGCCCGAGATGATTCTGAAACTTTTAGAACTAGTCTTGGCCCTCAATGCCTTCGAATTTAATGGAGAATTCTACACCCAGAGAGAGGGCACTGCAATGGGAAAATGATGGCCCTCAACTAGCCAGTTCGTGGGTTACGCTTTCGAGAAGAAACTATTTTCTATGTCCGAAGAAAAGCCCATGGCATGGTGGCGCTACATTGACGACGGCTTTATTATTTGGAAGGGGTCCCGAGATGGACTAGACAGGTTTCTGCGACTAGCAAATAGCCTTATCCCTTGCATCAAACTGGAAGTTGACGTTGGAGTTACCAAAGTGGTAACTGTAAGGGGGTGGTGAAAAGTGATGAACGCAAGAGTTACCAAAGTTACCCGAGATGCAAGGTTCGGCTCAGAAGTACGAAGGCCCTATCCTTTAGCCAAGAACAATTGCTATGAGTGAAGGCTCCACCAGACCCTACAAACGAGGAAAGACATTATGATTTGTTTTTTATCTTACCATCTTGATCTAGATGGCGCCAGGAATATCTTGCAACGACATGACATTTCTTGACTGGTCTGAATACTAAGATCAAACTATTTTGAAGGCCACCGCCAAAATTGCGCATTGCAGTCGTTAAAGCCAAGCTTCCCACGCCAGGCACTAATACCATAAACCGAGTTAACGAACTCGGTGATACTAAATGTAGATTAGCCTCTGAATGTAACCGAAACTGTGTTCGTTGTACCGCCATCAAGGAGGTGAGCTCATTCAAGCTCTGTCGCTGGTCTGGAATACCCAATCAGGAGTAATTTTGACTGTACAAGTACTGGAACATTGTATTTGGCGGAGATAGATGGCTGTTCGTCACACTACGTGGGAGAAAGTGGAAATTAACTCTCTCAAAGATTTCATTGCCACAGGCACGGTATCCGCAAAATGGATGCTACTAAACCTGTATCTTGTGACTTCAGAAACCACAACCATCATTTAAATGATTTAAGAGTGACAGTAATAGACTTTGCCGAAAAAGAAAAGAACGAAAAAGAAGCAAGAAAACAATGCATCAGCCAACTTTTCACTGACTATCCTTTTAGAATTAATTTGGACCATATTCTTCGTTTAAGCAAGTTCTGCCCCCCAGGATTGAGTTTAGTAGCATTCATTCTGTCGAAGACCGTCCTGAGCCCCCTAGAGCCCCAAACATTTGTGTGACAGTCCCGCTCAGCCCCCCTACCCCCCCAAATCAGACCTTTTTCTCCAAAGCGTCCCGAGGCACCTAGATCTTCCCGGATATCTCTATCGCGGTCCCTCCCTGTCCCCCAGTCAATAACGTTGTCCCCGACCTTCCCATTGCCTGATATTTTTCAGCGCAGAAGGGACAGGATCCATTTGGGAACCCGAAACTGGTAGTGGAAAAAAGGTGAACATTGTTTTGAGTATTCACGTTTTGGACTTTGACATTTTATTAAAATATGTATCCAGAAACAATCACCTTCTTATTGTCTTGTAAGAGTACATTATGAAATTAAATTTAATATATCAAGTCATAACAACTGCTTTAGAAAAAGAAATATCCAATCTGCATCCGATATGTATTAAAATGCGCAGAATTCAGCAGTGTATTAAGGGTGAACCTCTGTCCTGCCTTTATTTCTCAACTAATCTCTTTCAAATTTCCTTCCATGGTAACTGGAAGCAATGGTGCAAATACTATCAATATGTCGAAAAAGAATCTAGAGCCTGGCTTGCGACTTACGGTATAAGGAACAAGTTGACATTTACAAAATGGTGCCATTTATTAACGGCTGAATAAACGTAGCTTAAAGTGAACCAAATGCACACGGACACTTTTTCAATTTTTAATTTACGGAATTTTGAGTATTTTATAAACGTTCAAAGGTTTTGAAAATCAATATTTCACGAAAAACATGAGCAAAAAATGAAAAATGTAATATTCGTTTCCAAACGATTACTTTTTACTTACGTGTTGGGCATGGTCAATATAAATTTGCCATATATTCAGCCGCCTGTTGCTTTAGGTAAAACCACGTCCAGAAGAGATGTGCACACCGTTGGAAAGTTTTTTATTTTGTTTTGTTTAGCAATAGAATTTATCGTGTGGAGCTTTCATAAAATTTTGATTTTTAAGCCATAATGGTAGCTATCCAATTGCTTGGTCTGAGCTGCCAAAATTTTGACAAGACAGCAATAACACCCATTCTAACCTAAGGTGGTAGTACCACTAGCTGGATTTTCTACGTAATCTTGGTATGGAAGAAGCAATTTTAACAAAATTTTAGGAGATGCAAGTTTAGTTGGCAGACTTTGTTTTAGTTAGCGATCTTTGCACGAAGTTTTGGTGTCAGAGAGCGCATAATTGGCTGGCTACCATCATGGCTTTGCGCATGGGCAAATAATCAAATTTTTATTTAAGCATTATATGATGCATTTGTCTCCACCACGTGAAAGAGCATGAAAACAGCTTTAAAATGATGTCTCTTGTGTACGTGGTGTCTATCAAAAGTTACAGATGGTTTTACACAATTTTGAATTACGCTGACCGTTTGCACACATTACGCGAAGTAACAACAGTTTATCCTAAAACTAAATCTGTTGTGTTTTAACAGTTGTCGTTGTGTTACTTATGTGCATTACTTGACAAAAATACTTTGCAGCTGCTTGAAGGCTTTGGAAATTCGTAAACCCAAAGCAAGCAATGAAAAGTTACAGAATCTTTGCTTTTGATTTTGATTTTCTCGTCACTGCTGTAACCAAAATTGACAAAGTCTTGCATAAAGTAAATAAAAATAAAATTTACAAATATTTGAAATATGCTGAAAAACGGAAAAACTCATTTTCACGAAAAACTAAAAAACTAAAAAAACCGTCTGAGCGTATATATAAACAAACCATATACGAAAAGAAAAAAGAAAATGGTCATATCCAGTGCGTTTCTATGATAATTTTGTCAAAACATCGCTTCAGTATGCAGAAATTAAGCATTTCTGCAAATATCAAGTGTTCTCCAACTCTGAAAAGTCATTGTACTTGATTAGAGGCAGATAGAAAAATAAAACCACCCGGGCAAATTGTCCGAAGATACAGTGTGCAAAATATCTTTCAAATCCACGCTTTGGTTTTAGAGCAATCTTCGATCAAAAATGTTTGGCCGCTGTTCGACAAAATCAGTTATTTGACTATAGTTTTAGACTAATTTAGTCTACAGGGGTCCAATTAACCCAATTTGTCCACCTTTCAAAGCTATCTAATTTGAGTATGTTTGTGCCTATATTTGTGGTCTGTAGCAATACCAACTCGACAAAACCTCTTTTCAGAAAAACTGCGTCAAAACATTTTTCGAAACTATTTTCGAACGAAAAACATTTAAAAATGTACTGCTCAAAAAGATGAGAGCTCCAGACTTATGTCTAAGAGCAAAGTTGTAAGGCACATAATAAGCTTTAAAATGACCACAGTCGCTAGGCACAGTTCTCTACACATAGTTCTAGAACTTCAAAATTTTGTTCCTCACTGTACATGTAAATTGTCGTTTATGCAGGAAGTGTATCCTCATATCCGTATCTGTACATTCACGTGAGCTTACAGAACTGGCAAAATTAGCAAAAAATAGCAGAAACGTTCTGACAAGATGACATCTAACAGGATGAATATAGACCAAAAGTTTTTGAACATCGATTTCTCAAAACTGAAGAATCGGCCAAAAAGTTCTTTTTGTGCCACGATATGAAGGACATATGGGCCGGATTTGGCTCAGCAGGTCCTAACGGTCGAGAAAATCGGCCAAATGCACAGTAACACGAAATTTCGCAACTTCGCATTGAGTTTTCTTGCTACTCAATATGTTTTAGCCCAAACCAAGAAAAACGTCCCTCCGCAGAAGTGCGAATTTCGATTCTGCCGAACATCTCCAGAATCCGTCGAGTAGTTTTTGAGAAATCGATGTTCGAAACAAAATAATCGAAGTTTTGCCAAAATGGTTTTTCGGCCAAATCTCTAGCTGAAAGCAATAAAGTCCGGCTAATAGGCATTCATTAAATGTGCATTTGTACGATGTATCGATTTAGTATAACTAAGCCAGTTTTGTCCTTAACATGTGGCAGTAATTTCGAAAAAACTGATTTCCTCTAAAATGGCCATTTTTTGACCCTAAAAACAGTTTTTTGCTTGTGCTGACTTAACCACTGGAGATAGCTCAAAGGTTGTAAGAGCAAAAATGTTCATTTTCGAGTTCTCTTTCCAGCCATACCAACCAATCCCGTGTCTTGTCTACCTGCTGGGAGCTTAAGGCCAAAAACCGAAACTTTCTTATCTTTTAGCCTAAGAATACGGGACTGGTCCTAAAATGTTAAAGAGCACGAAAATAGGTTATTTCGTAAGTTTTAGCCCTTTGCGTAAAGGATTAAAGCCGTAGGAGTCAAAAATACCCGAAAGGAAACCAGCACTTTAAAGCTAATAAGAGGTACCTTCTTAAAGCAGCAATTGGAGCTAGCTTCACAAAGGCTTCAAAATAGAAAGTCTGCTGTCATTCCGCTCATCTGGACCAGTCAGGTTTGACTCTAAAAACCTGAGTCTAACCAAAGTTGCGGATGAAATCTGCGGCGGTAACTGCAATTCAAAGTCTTCACAATATTTTTTGCGCATACACTGCACATTATACCCTTGGATTAGTAGTAGTTGAAATACTATTTAACGTTGCATTTACATGTAAATCCTAAATATCTACTATTTATTTAGCTCTTATTCTCTTGTTTGGCTTGAAGCGTACCTTCAATGAGGGATGGGACGTATTATAAGCATATGTAGGTGTAGCACCTGTTGGGGTGGGGGCGGGGGACGGGGGGGCATAGGTGTAACTGGGATTTGGGGGTGGGCCCCCCTCCCCCGAAATTTGGGGGGGGGGGGGGGAGTAGTTTGGATGGATTTTGAATTTTTTTTTGTAATTTTACGTTATACATAGGGGGGGGGGGGGGTGGTGTAGGTAGTTTATCCCCGGGGGGGGGCACCATAGTGTATCCGGGTAGATCTCCTAAATGGGGTAAAAAGAAAATGTAAAATTTTTGAATTTTCTTGTTTTTAATTCTCTGAAATTGTCTGAGTTAAAGTAGAATGGTTTTAAAGATATTTTTTATTATTTATGTCGCAAATAGTCGATTTTTGATTTTAGGGATGGTGTGTTTTTTGTTCCCCCAACCCAGGGGGGCGGGGGGCACCGGGGGGCCCCCCGCGCTCGCCTTTGTGCGGGATCGAAAAATGTTCAGAGCTCTAGGAAAATTGGGTTAAGAAATTTAAAAAGGGAAATGAAAAATGAAAACAAAAAGAAAAATGAAAATGGAAGCGGGAGAGGAAAATTTTGAAAAATTCGCTAAATTTGGACTTCCCAAAAAAGGTCGCTCGGGGGGGGGGGGGGGCAAAAAGTGTTGCCCGGGGGGGGGGGGGTTGTTGAAAAATGGTCACTTTTGGAAACGAATAGAGAAAAAGTAACGATAGGAATAGAAATATGCCTATTTGGAGAAACAGGGAAAAGTTGAGTAAAACAGTCTAATGTAAAATTATTAGGTAGAGTTTATCATTAGAAAGGGAAAATGTATTTTTGGATAAAAAATGAAAATTTTTGGGGGGGGGGGGGGGGGGGGGCAAATGGGCTCCCAAATTCGTTAATTGGGGGGGTTTTTGATAGAATATTTTTATTTTTTATGTTTTAGTTTTATGATTGTTGTTTTATTGATTTTTTGTGAAAAATGAGAGGGGAGGTATAAGAAGGATAAAAAGGAATATGGGAGGAGGAGAAGGATTTAATTTTTATTAGGGGTTATAGTAGGATTATGAGGAAGAGTGGATTATGGGGGGGGAGAGGGGGGGGGGTTGTTTCTCAAATTTTGACTTAGGGGGGGATGGGGTAGGGTTGTGGTGGGGTTTTGTGGTGGGGGTGGGTGGGGGGGGGGGGGGAGGGGTTTTTTTGTTGTTGGGGGGAGTGGGGGGGGTGTGGGTTGTGGGGTTTGGGAGTATATTGGGTGGGGGTGGTGTAGGGGGGAAGGGGGTAAGGGGGGGGGTGTTTTTTTTGTGGGGACTTCGATATGGGGTTAACTATGAGGGGCGGGTGTGGGGGTGTCGTGGCGGGGAGGGGACAATATTTTTCCTGGGGATGTAATGGGTGAAATATTTTGTTTTTTTTTCTGGTATTTTCTTTCTTTTTTTTTTGTGTCTGTTGATTTGATGTTTGCCGTTTTTATTGTAGAGAGACTTTGAGGGATTGTTTCGTGGGTTTTTAGTCGACTTATTTTTTTTTTTTTGTGTTTTAGTGTTTTTGTTTGTTTGTGAGTAGAGTAGAAAATGCGTCTGAGATATAAAGATATTAGAGTTATGATGAGATGGTTTTTTTGATTAGATTGGGCGAGAGTTTGATGGGGGAGAGGCCCGCAGGAAAGTAGAAAAAGAAAAGGAGAAGGGAATGGAAGGATGTAGTAGTTTTGGAAGGTGAAAAAATATGGAGTTTGGATAGTTTGTAATTCTAGTGAGTAATAAGTGGTAATAGGATCATTAAATGGTTGTAGGTATGTTAGTATAATAGGTTTGCTAACGGGGTAATTGAAAAGTTAAAAGGTTTTTGATAAAAGTTTTGGGGTACAGGTAGTAGGTGTAGGAAAATGTCATTTGGTCCTGAAAAAGGTGCACGGGGGTAAGGAAAAGAAATTTCTTATCTTTAGCTAAGAATAGGGATGGTCCTAAAATGTTAAAGGAGAAATATTATTTCGTAATTTGCCCTTTTGCGTAAAGATTAGGTGAGTATAGAGAAGTTTTTGTGTTTTTAGAGATTGAGTAGTTAGTTATAGAGTTTTTTTGCGCAGGGACCTTTAAACTGGTCTAAATCGTAAAGTGGGTGTCTGGTTGATTCTCTTCCATTTTTTTGCTACATTAGATTAGTGTGTTGATTTTTGTTTTTTTTTTTTTTTTTTTGTTTTTTTTTTTGTTTGGTTTTAAGGATGATTATAAGCATATGTAGGTGTGAGTTGGGGGTGTAGTGGGGGGTTCCCGGCCCTTTTTGGAGCCAAAAAGTTAGCTAAATTTTGCCCAAAAATGGTCACTTTTTGAAAAATTTTTCTCAAATTTTGACTTACAATCTCTTTAAAACCGCTTATAAACATAGGTGTGTTGGGGGGGGGGGGGCGTGGGCATAGGTGTACCAGGCTACAGTTTACCCCCTGTGAGACCCCCCCCCACGGAAAGGCCAGACCCCCCACCCCCCATACCCGACCTCGACTACTCCCCCCCAAGCCGAGCTCAGACCCCCCTCCCCCCCTAAAATGGGGTCCAAACAAAAGAAAAATGCTAAATTTTTGCAAAACTTTTTGCAATTTTTCAAAAATTTTCTGAAAAAATTGTCTAGAAACAGTTAAAAACGCTAAGAAATAGGTTTTAAAACGCAATACGAATGGTTTTTATTAGATTTATGTCGAAAATAGTCGATTTTATGTCCAAAAAGGGCCATTTTAAGCGGAAAAAAATTTGGGTACAGTTTGGGTACAGTTTTTTTTGAAAATTTCCGATTTTTGAGACCCCCCCAAGCCAGATTTTGACTTTTTACTCCCCCCCAACCCAAACAGGTGGTACACCTATGGGCGTGGGGGGATCCCCCCCCCCCCACCAAAATGACAAATTTTGGCGCCCCCCCCCCCCCCGATTTCAGTGGCGGCGCCAGGGGGGGGCCCGGGGGCCCCTGGCCCCCCCCCCCTTTGCGATTTGGGCCCCTCCCTTTGGGGTGTCGGGCCCCCACCTTGAAAAATTTTTCAGATGTTTGTATGCTGATATAATTTGAGTGTTTTAAGAAATTTTTTTAAAAAATCGGCAAATTTTTGCTAAAAATTGAAACATTTTTTCTAAAAATCGAAAAATTTTTGTTAAAATTTGAGAAGTTTCTGGGAGATGAAGGTAAAATTTGCAAAAATTTGGCAAAAATTTTGGACTTCCCAAAAAAAGGTCGCCGGATTTCTGGGTCGGGCCCCCCCTTCAAAAAATCCTGGCGCCGCTACTGCCCGATTTACAGATTTTTGCTACCCCCCCCCCCCCAGATTTTTGGCCAAAAAGTGGCCAATCGAAAATTTAGGGCATATATAGGTGTAACGGGGATTTGGGGTGGGGGGGGCGCCATAGGTGTAAGGTGGGGGGGGGGGTTGGGGGGGTAGCCCCCCAAGCCTTTTTTCAACCCTCCCCCAAAACTTTTTGGGGGGGGTCCCCCAACTGGGGGGGGGGGGGGGTCGCGCCGAACGCGAAAATGGCCTAAAATTGGGTATTTTTAGGTAAATTTTGAAAAAAATTTTTAAAAATGTCCAAATTTTTGGCTTAAACTGTTTATTATTATGAGAAATACACGTTTTTAACTGTATTATGGATCATATGACTCAATATTGTCCTTATTTTGGACTTGGAAACATGTTGGCAATCAAGTTTTTGAGTTTAAAACCACTGTCTAATGTTAAAATTACTTTATTGTAATAGATGTTTTTTATCATCAAAAACGGCTGAAAATGCGATTTTTGGCATAAAAAATAAAAAATTTTGGGGGGGAGGGTTGGGGGGGGGTCCTGGGGGGGGGGGGGGGTTGCCAGAGGGGGCCCCCCCCAGAAAATGTTGGGGGGGAGCCTCCCCCACCCCAAATCTCCGTTACACCTATGGGGGGCGCCCCTTTTAGACCCTCCCCCCCAAACCCCCCCCCCCCACGACCCCCCCAAACCTCCCCCAAAAAACTTTTTCAATTTTTATGCCAAAAATCGCATTTTCAGGCTTTGCTAATGCCGAAAAACATTAAAGCATTAAGTAATTTTGACATTAGACTGTTTTTAAATTCGAAAACTTGATTGCCAACATGTTTCTGAGTCCAGAATAAGGTCAATATTGAGTTTAGAAGTCCATAAAACCGTTATAAACGTGTATTTCTCGCGATAATAAACACGTTAAGCCAAAAATTTGGACTTTTTTGAAAAATTTTGCAAAATTAACCCTTAAAATGCCCAAATTTTGGCCAATTTTCGCGCCTTCGGCGCGACTACCCCCCCCCCCCGGGGGGGGGGGGGGGCGGGGGGCCCCCCAAAGGTTGAGGGGGGGAGGTTTGGAAAATTGTCTGGGGGGGGGTTACCCCACCCCCCAATTACACCTATGATTTAGGGGGTCCCCCCACCCTCCGTCGGAACCCCTCCCCCCAGATTTTCTGCCCAGCCACACCTGTGCTTATAAACGCCTTGTTATACGTTAAAAGCGGAAAAGCGCCTGCAAAATAGTTAAAATACAGGAAATTTGGCAATTTTAGGCCATTTTCTGGATTTTCTGAGGGGTCAATTTGGGGGGGGGGCGTGGGGGGGGACTCTCCCCACCAAAATGACAAATTTTGGCGACCGGACCGACCCCCCCCCAGATTTTCAGATTTTTGCTACCCCCCCCCCCCCAGTGTTTTGACCAAAATGTGGCCAAAAATGGCATAAAATCGAAAATTTAGGGGGTCCCCACCCTCCGTCGGGAACCCCCTCCAGATTTTTTGCCCAACCACACCTATGGGGGGGGGGGGGTTCCGGGGGGTGCCCTGCCCTGTATTACCTTTCACGGGCCGACCACCAAATTTCCAGAGCTTGCCCATCCGTGAAGTTATAGCCATGGGGGGAAAAACCCCACATTTTCGGATTTTGGCTGGAACTTTTTTATTATAAGGGTTATCTGAGAACTTTATATACCATCGTACTTGGCGTACTTAGAACTTTCTTTTAAGCCTATTTGCACTTCTGTAGGTTGTGCCGTTAGAGCGGTATAATGCAAAAAGTAGCGGGGGAAAAAACCCAATGGGGGGGGAAAAACCGAAATGGGGGGAAAATAAACCCACCCCTCACAGGTCTTAAAAATTGTTCTATCGCAATTCTGACACTTCCAGTGTAAAATTCAACCCTTTTTTAGTTAGTATGAATCAAAAAACCCGATCTAAGTAGCTTTTTTTGAGATCTCATGTGCCGTTGAAAATGCTGCATCAAATGGCCAGGTTTCATGAAGTTTAACACATAAACATAGGGCAATTTTTGAAAAATGCTAAAAATGATGTATATAATTTGATAAAACTTATATATTATTCTATCGTGTAGAGAATGGTTTTTTACGTAGAATTGGCTGTTAAAATCCACAATTGTACCTGTATTGCTCCTCCAGCTGCGAAATGGCACTTTTAAGGTTTTTAGCCCCTAGCTAGCCAGGTAAGCAAAATTGTCTGAATCTGACCGCATAGGATGACGCAGCGTGCTCGATAGTACCGTGCTATGGTCTCTAATTGTTTCCGTGTTGAGTTGTTAAAAAATTTTTCAAAAAAATTCGGGTGGGTTTTTCCCCCTCAAAGTGGGTTTTTTCCCCGCCACTTTTGGCAATGTGCCAAACTAACGGTACAGCGGATCGGTCTAATTTTGGCTGTGTGCAAAGTTGAAGAGTTGCCATCATTGCAGATATTTGCAAAATTTTTCTAGCCCAACCCAGTCAAAAGTTACGTCGGTCCAAACTTTTGGTAAATTTTTGGATGGTTGAACCAAAAAGTAGTTGTCATTTTCAAAATGTCATAAAATAAGCAAGAGTGAACCAAATGACTTGATCTTTGCATACATAGGTTAGAAAGAGTCGCGCTTCCTGCTGGTATGTTTTGGAGCTCATATCTCCAACCCATGACCCAGGAGGCGGGTGGGTTTTTTCCCCCCAAAAAGGGGGTGGGTTTTTTTCACCCCATGGCTATAAGTCCCTCCCCCCAAAAAGGCAGGCCTAGCTGCCTTTATAGTCAGTCAGTGTTTCAAACTAGTAAAAAGTTCTGACCAAAAACCTGAAAATTGGTTTTTCCCGCTTGACTATAGTTACAGGTGTAACGGGGATTTGGGTTGGGGGGGGCCCTCCCCCGGAATTTGGGGGGGGCCCCTTTTTAGACCCCCCCACTAACAACCCCCCAAACCTCCCCCAAAAAAGTTTCCTATTTTTATGCCAAAAATCGCATTTTCAGCCATTGCTAATGCCGAAAACATGAAATCATTCAGTAATTTTAACATTAGACTGTGTTTTTAAACTCGAAAACTTTATTGCCAACATGTTTCTGAGTCCAGAATAAGGTCAATATTGAGTTTAGAAGTCCATGAAACCGTTATAAACGTGTATTTCTCGCGATAATAAACACGTTAAGCCAAAAATTTGGACTTTTTTGAAAAATTTTGCAAAATTAACCCTAAAAATGCCCAAATTTTGGCCAATTTTCGCGCCTTCGGCGCGAATACCCCCCCCCCAGTTGGGGGGGGCCGGAGGCCCCCAAAAATTTCTGGGGGGGGAGGTTTGGAAAAATGGCTGGGGAGGGGGTTACCCCCCCAAACCTCCCCCCCCAATTACACCTATGATTAAGGGGGTCCCCCCACCCTCCGTCGGAACCCCCCCCCAGATTTTTTGCCCAGCCACACCTGTGCTTATAAACGCCTTGTTATACGTTAAAAGCGGAAAAGCGCCTGCAAAATAGTTAAAATACAGGAAATTTGGCAATTTTAGGCCATTTTCTGGATTTTCTGAGGGGTCAATTTGGGGGAGGCGTGGGGGGGGGACTCCCCCCACCAAAATGACAAATTTTGGCGACCGGACCGACCCCCCCAGATTTTCAGATTTTTGCTACCCCCCCCCCCCAGTGTTTTGACCAAAATGTGGCCAAAAATGGCATAAAATCGAAAATTTAGGGGGTCCCCACCCTCCGTCGGGAACCCCCTCCAGATTTTTTGCCCAACCACACCTATGGGGGGGGGGGTTCCGGGGGGTGCCCTGCCCTGTATTACCTTTCACGGGCCGACCACCAAATTTCCAGAGCTTGCCCTTCCGTGAAGTTAAGTCACTCCCCCCAAAAAGGCAGGCCTAGCTGCCTTTATAGTCAGTCAGTGTTTCAATCTTAAACTAGTAAAAAGTTCTGGCCAAAAACCTGAAAATTGGTTTTTTCCCGCTTGACTATAGTTACAGGTGTAACGGGCATTTGGATTGGGGGGCCCTCCCCCGGAATTTGGGGGGCCCCCTTTTTAGACCCCCCCCCCACTAACTATCCCCCAATCCTCCCCCAAAAAAGTTTTCTATTTTTATGCCAAAAATCGCATTTTCAGCCAGTGCTAATGCCGAAAAACATGAAATCGTTAAGTAATTTTAACATTAGACAGTGTTTTTAAACTCGAAAACTTTATTGCCAACATGTTTCTGAGTCCAGAATAAGGTCAATATTGAGTCTAGAAGACCTTTTAGAAGACCGTCTAGAAGAAATTTTACAAAATTTGCCCTAAAAATGCCCAATGTTTGCCCAATGTATGCGCCTTCGGCGCGAGTACCCCCGCAGTGGCTGAAAAATGGCTGGGGGGGGGGTTACCCCCCTCCATTACACCTATGACTATAGTGTCGAGTTTAGTTGACCTGATCCGATTTCACCTCCCAAGAAGTTTTTTTACCGACCCATCCCTTCTTACTTTTGAGCATCCCTCCCATCCCATCCCCGCCTCGACCCCCTCTCCTCTTATAGCACTTTTGGACGTCCGAGGGTTTCATGTATACATATACGTCTATATATATATATATAATAGTTCTAGCGCAAGCGTAGTCCTGACATATTTTATTACCTTCTGCCATGGATGAAGGAGAAATGGATCAAAGTGAAAGTAGGTCTTTTCTGAACGAAGAAACTAGGGTGCCAAGAGGTTTCTTAAATTGCTAGAAAACCAAATAAACTTTGCATGCATGCATGATGCAATGTATATTATGTAGGGGCGCGATAGCGCCCCTACTTAATATGGGTGTAAAGGCGTCTGCGCGGCCTCCTGGAGACCGTGTTGGCCTGGAGCCAGCTAATTAGAGGTCCGGGAGGGGTAAAAATGTTACCATCGTAAAGTACTCGAGTAGTACTACAAGTATCACCATACTTTTGGTTCGAATTCGAAACTTCAAATTTTCGCACTTGGCAACAGTTAGTTTGCGTTTGCTTTTTTTTCTAGGTGAATAACGCTTTTCGGAAGTGCATTTTCTAGCGAAGTGTTGGAACGTTGTGGGCATTTTGGTGCAATACTACTGTTATATGTTGGTAGACAGTATCCCCCCATGCTACCTTTTTTGGTAATTTTGGCACCTGGCCAATTTTGGCTCTGTGCCAAGGCCCAAAAGTCGGACTTTCGCTATTTTGGCACTTCGGTTGTGGTGGCCTTTTTTTCCACAGGCTAGCAGCTAGATCGGTTTGGTTTATTTTATTTGAATATTTCGGCCAAAGCACACAAAGTAACGAGGGGGATTTTTTAATTTCGCTCTGTAGCTTTCAGGAGATAGGCCCAAACTTTGCATTTTTTCACCTGTTTTGGCGAAAAGTTTCTAAGTCCCACTTTTACTAGAAATGGCCTAAAAGTCACTAAAAATGGCGTTTTTCCGCCTTGGGGTGGTACCCATATATAGTAAATCGGGGTCGCTGAAAACGATGAGCATACTGCTGAGGTCGGTGGATGTGACCCCTGACCCCCAGGGCCTGCGGGTCGGGGGTCAGGTGGGGGTCAAAAATGAAAGTCTTCAAAGGTGGTCATGTTTGGTATCAAATGAAAGCCCCTGGCGAGGCGATCAACTTTTGTCATTATGCCACCCACAAAAAGTGGCCCCACCGACCTGTGGGTGGGTGCCCCACCCACTGTGGGTCGGGTGTGGGTCAAAAATGAAAGTCTTCAAAAGTGGTCAAGTTTGGTATCAAATGACAGCCCTTGGCGAGGCGATCAACTTTTGTAATTATGCCACCCACAAAAAGTGGCCCCACCGACCTGTGGGTGGGTGCTCCACCCACTGTGGGTCGGGTGTGGGTCAAAAATGAAAGTCTTCAAAGGTGGTCATGTTTGGTATCAAATGACAGCCCTTGGCGAGGCGATCAACTTTTGTAATTATGCCACCCACAAAAAGTGGCCCCACCGACCTGTGGGTGGGTGCTCCACCCACTGTGGGTCGGGTGTGGGTCAAAAATGAAAGTCTTCAAAAGTGGTCAAGTTTGGTATCAAATGACAGCCCTTGGCGAGGCGATCAACTTTTGTCATTATGCCACCCACAAAAAGTGCCCCACCGACCTGTGGGTGGGTGCTCCACCCACTGTGGGTCGGGTGTGGGTCAAAAATGAAAGTCTTCAAAAGTGGTCAAGTTTGGTATCAAATGACAGCCCTTGGCGAGGCGATCAACTTTTGTCATTATGCCACCCACAAAAAGTGGCCCCACCGACCTGTGGGTGGGTGCCCCACCCACTGTGGGTCGGGTGTGGTTCAAAAATGAAAGTCTTCAAAAGTGGTCAAGTTTGGTATCAAATTACAGCCCTTGGCGAGGCGATCAACTGTTGTCATAATGCCACCCACAAAAAAGTGGGCCCCACCGACGATTATGTAGAGTGGCCCCCCCGACCTGTGGGTGGGTGCCCCACCCACTGTGGGTCGGGTGTGTTTCAAAAATGAAAGTCTTCAAAGGTGGTCATGTTTGGTATCAAATGAAAGCCCCTGGCGAGGCGATCAACTTTTGTAATTATGCCACCCACAAAAGTGGCCCCACCGACCTGTGGGTGGGTGCTCCACCCACTGTGGGTCGGGTGTGGGTCAAAAATGAAAGTCTTCAAAAGTGGTCAAGTTTGGTATCAAATGACAGCCCTTGGCGAGGCGATCAACTTTTGTCATTATGCCACCCACAAAAAGTGGCCCCACCGACCTGTGGGTGGGTGCTCCACCCACTGTGGGTCGGGTGTGGGTCAAAAATGAAAGTCTTCAAAAGTGGTCAAGTTTGGTATCAAATGACAGCCCTTGGCGAGGCGATCAACTTTTGTCATTATGCCACCCACAAAAAGTGGCCCCACCGACCTGTGGGTGGGTGCCCCACCCACTGTGGGTCGGGTGTGGGTCAAAAATGAAAGTCTTCAAAAGTGGTCAAGTTTGGTATCAAATGACAGCCCTTGGCGAGGCGATCAACTTTTGTCATTATGCCACCCACAAAAAGTGGCCCCACCGACCTGTGGGTGGGTGCTCCACCCACTGTGGGTCGGGTGTGGGTCAAAAATGAAAGTCTTCAAAAGTGGTCAAGTTTGGTATCAAATGACAGCCCTTGGCGAGGCGATCAACTTTTGTAATTATGCCACCCACAAAAAGTGGCCCCACCGACCTGTGGGTGGGTGCTCCACCCACTGTGGGTCGGGTGTGGGTCAAAAATGAAAGTCTTCAAAGGTGGTCATGTTTGGTATCAAATGAAAGCCCCTGGCGAGGCGATCAACTTTTGTCATTATGCCACCCACAAAAAGTGGCCCCACCGACCTGTGGTTGGGTGGGGCACCCACCCACGTCGGTGGGGCCACTTTTTGTGGGTGGCATAATGACAAAAGTTGATCGCCTCGCCAAGGGCTTTCATTTGATACCAAACTTGACCACTTTTGAAGACTTTCATTTTCGACCCACACCGGACCCACAGTGGGTGGGGCACCCACCCACGTCGGTGGGGCCACTTTTTGTGGGTGGCATAATGACAAAAGTTGATCGCCTCGCCAAGGGCTTTCATTTGATACCAAACTTGACCACTTTTGAAGACTTTCATTTTCGACCCACACCGGACCCACAGTGGGTGGGGCGCCCACCCACAGGTCGGTGGGACCACTTTTTGTGGGTGGCATAATGACAAAAGTTGATCGCCTCGCCAAGGGCTTTCATTTGATACCAAACTTGACCACTTTTGAAGACTTTCATTTTTGACCCACACCGGACCCACAGTGGGTGGGGCACCCGACCACAGGTCGGTGGGGCCACTTTTTGTGGGTGGCATAATGACAAAAGTTGATCGCCTCGCCAAGGGCTTTCATTTGATACCAAACTTGACCACTTTTGAAGACTTTCATTTTTGACCCACACCGGACCCACAGTGGGCGGGGCACCCACCCACAGGTCGATGGGGCCACTTTTTGTGGGTGGCATAATGACAAAAGTTGATCGCCTCGCCAAGGGCTTTCATTTGATACCAAACTTGACCACTTTTGAAGACTTTCATTTTTGACCCACACCGGACCCACTGTGGGTGGGCGCTGTGGGTCAGGGGTCACATCCACCGACCTCAGCAGTATGCTCATCGTTTTCAGCGACCCCGATTTACTATATATGGGTACCACCCCAAGGCCGAAAAACGCCATTTTTAGTGACTTTTAGGCAATTTCTAGTAAAAGTGGGACTTAGAAACTTTTCGTCAAAACAGGTGAAAAAATGCAAAGTTTGGGGTGTGGGTAAAAACCAGCCCCAGCCCCAGCCCCAGCCCCAGCCTCGCACCAGCCTAAGAAAAACCAGCCCCTTCTCTCGCTGACCACTGTACACTTTAAACTAAGGACTTTAACACACAATTACGCATATGCATGTGGACAGTATATAAGCGTATGCACTGTGCATACGCGTTTATATTATATTGTATTCAGTCATATAAGATATATATACGTGTATTGCACACTATGTATATTTATTTGATATTGTACAATCAGGGAGGTCAAGGGAATTAATTCACCATTCAAAGAAATTAACGAATGAAAATCAAAGAATCAAAGAGTTTGAAGTTATATAAAGTGTTAAAAGCACGCCATCCAGCTTGTAAGAATTTTGAAATTGTTCCGATGTAAAATAATAAAGTTCAGAAAATTCAAAATCTAGAAAAAAATTCCTTTATCTAGAAAAACCATTTTAGCGGTTCGAGCTAATTCAGAATTTTGAATGTCAAATAGCAATACATATAATAGATATTAAATACATATTAAATTAATTAAATTAAATATTAAATACATATAATTGAAAAAACCAATAGAGGGATTTTGACGAAAAACATTCTAATGCACAAGATTAAAATTTCGAATGTTCAATATATTCTTTAGAAACTTTAATATTTATATGCATTTTTATCATTTCCTGTCATTTTGATTATTAGTTTATAAAAGTTTTGTAAATCTCGCTGAATATCAAAACGCCAAAACTCGCAGTCATTTTATTGTTTTATAATTTGTTTAAAAACCCTTAAATTATTAAGTATAAATAAACGTATCAATATTTTATACTGAATGAATATTGATATATTGAACACATGAATATATTGAATCTTTAATATATGTTTATGTTAATTAATATTATATTAATATTAGTATTTTTAATATTTTTGAATTTTTTAACATCGTGAATTTTAAAACATCTGCTATGTAGAGAATTTTAAAACATCTAGAATTTTAAAAGTATTTAAGGATTATATAACTTTTGAAGAAATATATATTAAAATTAGCATTAGTTCATACATTCGTACTTATTGGTATTTAACATTCAAAATTCAGAATTATATAGCTCGAACCGCTAAAATGGTTTAAGATAAAAGAATCTTTTCCTAGATTTTGAATTTCCTGAACTTTAATTATTTTACATCGGAATGATTTCAAAATTCTTAGAAGCTGGGTGGGGTACTTAACACTTAAACTCTTTGATTCTTTGAATTACATTCTTTAATTTCTTTGACTGGTGAATTAATTCCCTTGACCTCCCTTATTGTACAAAATCATATAAATATACATAGTGTGCAATACACGTATATATCTTATATGACTGAATATAAGGCACAATTAACGCGTTTGCACAGTGCATACGCTTATATACTGTCCACATGCATATGCGTAATTATGTGTTAAAGTCCTTAGTTTAAAGTGTACAGTGGTCAGCAAGAGAAGGGGCTGGTTTTTCTTAGGCTGGTGCGAGGCTGGGGCTGGGGCTGGGGCTGGGGCTGGTTTTTACCCACACCCAAAGTTTGGGCCCATCTCCTGAAAGCTCCAGAGCGAAATTAAAAAATCCCCCTCGTTACATTCCGCGCATAGTCCGAAATGTTCAAATAAAACAAACCATCTAGCTGCTAACCTGTGAAAAAAAGTTGATCACAACCGAAGTGCCAAAACAGCGAAAGTCCGACTTTGGGGCCTTGGCACAGAGCCAAAATTGGCCAGGTGCCAAAATGACCAAAAAAAGGTTGCATGGAAGGACCCTGCCTACCAACATATCATAGTAGTATAGGACCAAAATGCCCATATCGTTCCAACACTGCGCTGACATAAGCACTTCCGAAAAGCGTTATTAACCGAGAAAAAAAAACAAACGCACGGTAACTCCCGCCTAGTGCAAAATTTCGAAGTTAGGAATTTTAACCAAAAGTATGGTGATACTTGTAGTACTGCTCGAGTACTTTACGATGGTAACATTTTCACCCCTCCCGGGCCTCTAATTAGCTGGCACCAGGCCAACACTGTCTCCAGGGGGCCGCGCAGACGCCTTTATACCCATATTATGTAGGGGCGCTATCGCGCCCCTACATAATAATATGCCCTAAAGGATACACCTTTAAAGTAGTCCCATATAGTCTTAACACCTAATTTCCGTCAGTCCAAAGGATTGATCTTCAACACAACCTCCTCAGCAAAAGAAGCAGTATAATAGGACCATTATTTGGTATCCCATCAAACTTATCATGGGGGAGCTCGGAGAGCCCCCCATAATATGAGCTATAAAGGCACTTTGCGGATTTGGAAAAGTGCTAATTAGGCATAACTAATTAACGGGAAGGAATTAAGAGCTAATATTTACATTTTTGAAATCTCCAGGCCAAGAGCTTTCGAATTATACCAAACTTGCCCGGAAAAAATGAACTTTGAAAAAAATCGACTTTCTCTTACGGGTTTGAAAGTGGGGTTTTTTTTCTCTGTATTCAGCATGATTTTTTCCATTTTTCTGTTAACTCGATTTTTCAAACGGCCCATAGGAAAAATTTTTCTATACTATTTTTTGATTATCTAGGCAATGGCATTTAGCAAGTTTATGTTTTTTTCCCGAATTTCGATCTGGTTCGATTTTTATAGATGGTCAAAAATGGAAAAAATAGCGTTTTTGGACACCTTCAAGCTGAAAAATTTCTAAGTCCGAAAATTTGAAAATAGTCTAAAAACGGGCAAAAACAGCGTTTTTCGGCCTCGGGGTGGTACCCATATATAGTAAATCGGGGTCGCTGAACACGATGGGCCAGGGTTTTTTTTTTCAAAATCGGACCTGTGTAAATCTTGTGTAAATTTAAATTTCACTGTGTATTTTTGTTTGAAGCTGTGTAAAATTTAAAAGTGTCGTTTTTCAACTGTAATATAAAATAAAACACATTTAGACGTTATTTTCTTGCTACAATGTTATTTTCGGATCATTCAAGCCAAAGTTATGCCAACTGCACTTGTGTAACATTTCGAAAGAAGCCACGCGGGGGGTCTGGGGGCGGAGCCCCCCAGAAGTTGAGAAAATTTTGTAAATTGCAATAGAATTCATAATGGAAATGTTTAAAAAGATTAATTCATTAAATGTCAAAAATAAGATTGGACAAATTCAAATTTCTGAAAAACACTTCGCCTCCTGAAACGAATTCTTTATTTTTCCAACTTTTTGGAATAATTTTTTCACAAACTTGCTGGTCACGTACTAAGGTTCGATGCTTTAACTGCTACCGGGCGGGGACGGCTCCATATAGTACAGACACACCAATTATACATGGAGGGGGGTCTGGGGGGCGAGCCCCCAAGTTGAGAAATTTTTTTAAATTAACGGCAGAAACGGCATTGAAAAGTTGTATTCCTTTAGCTTTCGCTTTGAATATTTATTGTGCTAGGCAGCAACAATTTTATGGCTCACACTGCTTTTTATGATACATGATATGTACAAGAAACGATATTGAACCGTACATATGTATATACTAGCTATACTATACTGTCTTACTAATATTTGCACGCTGTACGTAAATAAATTATACGCAACTGGATAAGCAGAAGTATATATATACTTGCAGAAACAATGGAACACCTATATATAATCATGTCGCAATGCAGAAAACAATTATACAACGGAGGGGGGGTCTGGGGGGCGGAGCCCTCCAGAAGTTGAGAAATTTTTTAAATTAACGGCAGAAACGGCATTGAAAAGTTGTATTCCTTTAGCTTTCGTATTGAATATTTCTTGGGTTGTATGGCAACTATTTTTAGGCTCTGAGCTCTGACTGCTTTTATTATTATATATACAAGAGATAAACAAGAAATCATATTGAATAATACTAGCTTCAGAAAACATATGTATAGTTAAATACGAATAAATACTAGCTATTTACGAATATTCGCACGCAGTACGAAAATAAATTATACGCAACTGTATAAGTAGAAGCATTAAGACTTAGGAGAATAAAACACCCATAACCATGTTGATGCAGAAATGCAGAAAACCATTCTAAGCCATTGGAAACAGGCGGGGGTCTGGGGGCGGCAGCCCCCAGTTAAGGTGCTGGTATCGCTTTGTGTAAATTTGATCCTATAGGCTTTAATTCTTTATGAGAGTGGATGAAACTTTCCAAATATACTATTTCGGTGCTCTTTAACATTCTGGGACCAGTCCCGCATTTTTAGCTGCAAAGATAAGAAATTTTTGGTTTTTGCCATTATTCTCTCAGTACATAGTCGAGACACCGGATTGGTTGGTATGGCTGGATAGAGGGCACAGATATGAACATTTTTGCTTTTACAACTTTTGAGCTATCTCTAGTGGTTAAGTCAGTATAAGCAAAAAACGATTTTTGGGGTCCAAAAATGGCCGTTTTCGAGAAAATCAGTTTTTTCAAAATTACTGCCAAATCATATGGACAATTTTGGTTTATTTATACTCGATCGATACACAGTCTCATTGCACATTTTATCAATGCCTATTAGCCGGAGTTTGTTGCTCAAGCTAGAGATTTGGCAGAAAAACGATTTTGGCAAAACTGCGATTATTTTGTTTTGAACATCGATTTCTCAAAAACTACCCAATCGATTCGCGTTATTTTTGGCAGGATGAGAATTCGCACTATTGCGGAGGGACATTTTTCTTGGTTTGAGCTAAAACATCTCCAGTTGCGAAAAAACTCAATGCAAAGTTGCGAAATTTCGTGTCACCGCACATTTAGTGGATTTTCTTGACCGTTAAAACCTGCTGAGCCAAATCCAAAAAAATGTCCCTCGGCCCACATGTCCTTTATAGGACAGCACAAGAAAAAATTTCGGCCGATTCCACAGTTTTGAGAAATCGATGTTCAAAAATTTTTGGTCTGTATTCTGCCTGTAAGATGTTAGTATGTCAGACAATTTTTGCTATTTTTTGCCAATTTTGCTAGTTTCGGACTCTTATGAGAATCTACATATTATAAGCTTTAAATTGATGTATAAAGCTCTTTCTAACTCGCAAAATTGCGAAAGTTATAGCGTTTCAAAATATACCCACAAAAGCACTGCACAAAAGGATACCAGCACCTTAAACGCTAGAGCTTTTTTAAAACTTAAAGACTTGAAAACTATTTTTTCAGAGCACTTTTTGTAAAAATTTTCGAAAATTTGGCTGTGTATTTTGTTGTGTAAATTAGTTTTTCACTGTGTAAATTAATTTTTTTTGTGTAAATACACAGTATTTTACACAAAAAAAACCCTGCGATGGGCATACTGCCGAAACCGACGGATGTGACCTCTGACCCACAGCGCCCACCCACAGTGGCTCCGGTGTGGCTCAAAAATGAAAGTCTTCAAAAGTGGTCATGTTTGGTATCAAATGAAAGCCCTTGGCGAGGCGATCAACTTTTGTCATTATGCCACACCCGAAAAGTGGCTCCATCGTCCTGTGGGCGGGTGCCCCACCCACCGTGGGTCCGCTGTGGCTCAAAAATGAAAGTCTTCAAAAGTGGTCATGTTTGGTATCAAATGAAAGCCCTTGGCGAGGCGATCAACTTTTGTCATTATGCCACACCCGAAAAGTGGCTCCATCGTCCTGTGGGCGGGTGCCCCACCCACAGTGGGTCAGCTGTGGCTCAAAAATGAAAGTCTTCAAAAGTGGTCATGTTTGGTATCAAATGAAAGCCCTTGGCGAGGCGATCAACTTTTGTCATTATGCCACACCCGAAAAGTGGCTCCATCGTCCTGTGGGCGGGTGCCCCACCCACGGTGGGTCCGGTGTGGGTCAAAAATGAAAGTCTTCAAAAGTGGTCATGTTTGGTATCAAATGAAAGCCCTTGGCAAGGCGATCAACTTTTGTCATTATGCCACACCCGAAAAGTGGCTCCATCGTCCTGTGGGCAGGTGCCCCACCCACAGTGGGTCAGCTGTGGCTCAAAAATGAAAGTCTTCAAAAGTGGTCATGTTTGGTATCAAATGAAAGCCCTTGGCGAGGCGATCAACTTTTGTCATTATGCCACACCCGAAAAGTGGCTCCATCGTCCTGTGGGCGGGTGCCCCACCCACGGTGGGTCCGGTGTGGGTCAAAAATGAAAGTCTTCATAAGTGGTCAAGTTTGGTATCAAATGAAAGCCCTTGGCAAGGCGATCAACTTTTGTCATTATAGCACCCACGAAAAGTGGTTCCATCGCTCTTCGGAGAGGGTACATTCGTGTGTTGTCAAGCGTGTAAGTTCAAAAACGCGAAAAATTGTCAATCTCTAAAATGAATGCGGCCAAGATTGTTTCATTATATCTTTAGCTAAAATGAATGTGGCAAAGATTGTTTCATTATATATATAGCTGGAGTGGAGGTAACAATACAAAATCCTTCAGGCTTGCTATATATAAGTTAAAACCCACCCATTATGGATGGTATCACACTCTGATACAATACCAAAAATGAAATAGGACAAGTAGGAAAAATGCTCCTTGCAGTCGCATGAAAAAGTTAATATCAGCTATGATGGCCAACATTTAAGCGTGTCAAGGACAAGACTTAAAATGTTTAATATGAGCCAGCATCTAAATATGTAGAGGACAAGATGTAAACGTCTAACATGAGCCGCTACGTTTCTCTTGGGCTCATATTGACGCAAATGAAATGGCTAATATATTTTGTAGATACAAAGGCTTTCTTCAGATAGTCAAAAGGTTAGGATGGTTTGCATATGCAAGGATGGTAAGGCTGGATGAAATCTCACTAGGTAAGTATATATCGTCTGTGACAGTTCTAATTTTTATTTCCTTATTCAGGTTTATATTGATTGCTTTTGTTAATAATTTATATACATGTACATACGTATAGTGAGATCTGAAGCAGCGTCGTAAAACAAACACATTTTTTGAAGTGAAGTTGAAAAATCTGGCAATTCTGATTTTTGCTAAACGTATACGCCAGTATTAATATTCAGTCTTTGCTGGCTAGGTTTAATAATGTCTGTTTAGAGGACACGTACCACAGGCGTAACCAAAGTGAGCGTCAATATGAGCCCAAGAGAAACGTAGCGGCTCATGTTAGACGTTTACATCTTGTCCTCTACATATTTAGATGCTGGCTCATATTAAACATTTTAAGTCTTGTCCTTGACACGCTTAAATGTTGGCCATCATAGCTCATATTAACTTTTTCATGCGACTGCAAGGAGCATTTTTCCTACTTGTAATAATTATAAAAACAAAATTTTCACGAAAAAACCTACAAAGGCTTTTTATCAGGCGAGTTTTCGGACAGTTCCGGTTCCAAGGAATCCGCGATTGTGCTTTCCTGAGATAGACTCGAATTTCCGGAAACGGATTTGACCGCGGAAGGAGTCAACTGGGATGATTTGAGGCTGGCAACGCTCTGTGTTCGTTTGGGAGGCGCCCGGCTAGGATCCAAATCAGCAAGGGTTACTTTGGGCGAGGGCCTATAAAGAAAGAAATCTAATGTTTCCACAATTAAGTCTCACAATTAATTGCTAGAAGATCATGTATGTAAAGTTATTTTAAAAAAAATTGCCCTACCTAGGCGAGATCAGATTTGAATATTGACATGGGAATTCACTGGAAGATAAGCCTTTATAAATTCTTGAACAAAAATTTCAAAGTTAAAAAGATGTTCTAAAGCTTGGACTATCACCACAATAGCGAGCAATCATAAAAAATGTATAAAGAAAACGAAATAATATATTACTAATTAATTATTAACTAATAACTAATAATTAATATTAATAATAAATAAAAAACAATTATCCACTTTACAGACTCCCTACCTAACATAAAAACCAGGTTGACCAGCTTTTACAGTTTTCACAGCATCGGAATTCTCACGATACCATTTGGGAGGCACATTGCTACTGCACTGCAGTTCACCGCGAACACCACTGGTAGTCTTTAAGGCTGCCGTCTTAGCGCCAACACTGGAAGTATCCGATTTTGCCGCAGCGTTCAGTCGACGCGAGGTTTTGCGTACATGAAAATCACAATATTCGCTGACGGATCTATAAAGGATGCATGGGATAAAAATAAACATTAGCATTTAAACATACAATATGATGCCATCAGAATTCAATAATTAAATCTGCACTAATTGACACATTATAGTTTAAATACCGTTTAAATTAAGCTTGCGGCCCATCTTCTAAGCATTCAAAATGTTTTAATTATATACTTGAAAATATCCTCTGACGACCGTGTGCTTTTACTGATAAGAAGTTGGGGCCGCCCCCCCTGCACAGAAAATGTTGTATATTTAGGTTCTTAGTGAGTAGAAATACAGAGAGAACAGAAAGCATAATATTCCTTCCTCCCATACTCCAACTTATTTCTGCCTGAAACAACTCACAGCGACGAAAAAATTAAAGCAGCTTCGTTAGATTCACAAAACGAAAAATAGTAGTTAATATTAACTTACTTATTAACCAGATTGGTACAATTCTGATTTTGCCTGGTTTTTCCGCGACAGAAGGACATGTCTTTGGAGAAGCCAATTTCCAACAATTTCTGTGCATGATCTATCTTTAGGGCAATATCGTCAGGCTAAATTGAGGACAAACAGAAATCAATCCCACGAGTTATTTTGAAACATTTAAAAATATATCAAAATCAAAATTATTTCCAAACGACTTATACGTACGTATACACCAAAGACAAGTAGCCCGTGCAATATTAAATAGTAAACATCATATACAGGGATACATACCACGCATCCTATTTTGTCTTGGTGTCGATTAGGAGCCATGGTAGTATTATAAGAACAAATGAAAGCTTCATTTGTTCATACTCCAAAAATGCTTATAAGCAGGTGCACATTCACGGCAAAATAACAAATCAACATCCAACAACCTATGTTAGTAAGTGCATGCGACCTCTGCCAGACCAGAGTTCACGATACAGGCGGCTCATCAGTGGAGCTGTATTGAACTTGGTTTTTTGGTAAATTTAAGAAAAATATATAAATAAGCAAGAAAAGGTTTCGCCGCTGGTCGCCTCAAGACGTGATGTTAACACATAAATAGAAGAGAAGGGAGATTCCCAACTTAATTCAATTGAAACATATGACTTTATATATAAAAAATTTTTAGTACCGTTTTTGGAAAAGCAATGTATTACGCATTTTTATAACTGAAAAAAGATACAAAATTTTCTTTAACTGAAAATGAATATAGATTACTAATTAATTTCTGAAGGCACAAGACAATGACAATCTGTAAAATGGTAGATATAAAATCAACCTGAAACTTTTAGCTATACTGCAAATTATACAGGTAACCGAAACAATACAAGTATAGTTTTCCAATATAATTTACTGTTTTGATCCATTTGTTTGAATAAAAGCAAAATTGGTCACAAAAATTTTTCAATGTAAAAAACTATTAAGCAAAATTAACTTTTAGCTATACTGCAGATTATACAAATAACCGAAACAATACAAGCATAGGTTAGTTTTCCATAATGATTACTGTAGTGTTCCAATTGTTTGAGTAAAAGCGAAAATTGGTCAGAACAAATTTTCAATATAAATAGTTACGTAGAGACACGGCAATTCAAGATTAATATACTATTGTCACATACAAAAAACATTAATATCGTTATGCCATAAACATGTTATGTATATATATATATATATATATATATATATATATATATATATATATATATACAAGTAACAAAAATGCTCCGCACAAAAGAGGATAATATGTGTGTGTTGGCTGTATCGTATATATATCCTTTAAATATCCTTTAAATATATAATAAATATAAATAGGTATATATATCCTTTAAATTGAAGAAGTAAAGACAAAAGTTTCATGGGCACGTGACGTTATTTGGCACAGCAAATATTGGTGGATGGTTCCATGTCAAAAGTTGCTCAGCTCACTTAGGGCTTTCATTTGATACCAAATTTGACCACTTTTGAAAACTTTCATTTTTGACCGAAAATCGCCTAAGTCCCCACCTCACCCCACCACAGCACTCTACAGCCACTTTGAGCATGCAGTTCTATGACAAAAGTTGCTCAGCTCGCTTAGGGCTTTCATTTGGTACCAAATTTGACCACTTTTGAAAACTTTCATTTTTGACCGAAAATCGCCTAAGTCCCCACCCCACCCCACCACAGCACTCTACAGCCACTTTGATCATGCAGTTCTATGACAAAAGTTGCTCAGCTCGCTTAGGGCTTTCATTTGGTACCAAATTTGACCACTTTTGAAAACTTTCATTTTTGACCGAAAATCGCCTAAGTCCCCACCCCAACCCACCACAGCACTCTACAGCCACTTTGAGCATGCAGTTCTATGACAAACGTTGCTCAGCTCGCTTAGGACTTTCATTTGGTACCAAATTTGACCACTTTTGAAAAATTTTATTTTCGACCACTTGACCCCCCCCCCCCCACCCGACTGACCCTTCAAACGGCAAAGTGGAACCAGCCCAGCAAAATAGGTACGTCGGACGGCAAAACGGATACCGGGAATGAGCTGGGCACACCAGAAAACCCCTATAGACAAAGTTTTGAGAGGCCAGGTAGAGCCTACTATGGACCTCCAGGAAGCGGTTTCCGACATGACCCTCCAGACGGCAAAGTGGAACCAGCACAGCAAGATGGATGAGTCCTACGGCAAAAAGGACACCGGGAATGAGCTGGGCGCACCAGAAAACCCCTATAGACAAAGTTTTGAGAGGCCAGGTAGAGCCTAATATGGACCTCCAGGAAGCGGTTTCCGACATGACCCTCCAGACGGCAAAGTGGAACCAGCACAGCAAGATGGATGAGTCCTACAGCAAAAAGGACACCGGGAATGAGCTGGGCGCACCATAAAACCCCTATAGACAAAGTTTTGAGAGGCCAGGTAAAGCCTAGTATGGACCTCCAGGAAGCGGTTTCCGACTTGACCCTCCCGACGGCAAAGTGGAACCAGCCCAGCAAGATGGGTGGGTCTGACGGTAAAACTGACTGCGGGAATCGATTCTCCGTGCCAGAAAACCATTGTATGGAAGATTTGAGCGTTCAAAGTTAAATAGATAGCGAGAAATTTCGATTTTTCATTTTTCGAATTTTCGCCATCTTTGACGGGCCACTGTGGTCGCTAGGGAAGTGATAGAGAAACGCAACCTGGACCGTTAGTTAGTTCAATATATGTAATTTCTGAATATAAAAAGAAATCAGCTGCAGCTCGTAACGTTCGACCTGAGCGACGACCACAAAAATGGTCACTTTTCGCTATGAGCCGACTTTGCGGCGCCACTGCGGCGCTGTGGCGCAGCTGCGGCGCAAAAAAAGTTGTGATTCTTAAATTCTTTAGAGGGTACTACTAGACCCCATAGCCCTTTAGGTTGGCCCACCGCTGCAGATCACGTGAAAGCGGCGAACATTATGTACAATACAACCATCAAATAGGAGAAACCGGAAAAAAAAAAAACATCGCCGCCATAACCGGTCCGGGG
This sequence comes from Trissonchulus latispiculum, assembly GCA_030248195.1. NCBI lineage: Eukaryota > Metazoa > Nematoda > Enoplea > Enoplida > Ironidae > Trissonchulus > Trissonchulus latispiculum. The sequence continues at coordinate 55,012 of JASAND010030842.1, forward strand.
CGCAACTTTTTAACGGTAAGTGATACGGGGCTGAAACTTCACAGACATACTAAACTCGATGTGCTCTACAATTTGCGCATGAAATCTGCGCAGGATCTGCGCAGGATTTTGCGCAGCTTCTGCGCAGCTTATGTTACACTGTCTCCAGCCACTTTTCACACATATTATAGGGGTCGCTGCCGCGACCCCTATGATATATGCTGAGATTAAAGGGAAGCTTTATATATGTTCAATCAATCCATGTAAGCATAGAAAGAAAGAACGTTACTATATTACGACCGAAGTCGTCAAAGTGCACCACAGAGTATATACTGGTATATACTCAATGGATATTGGTCTATATTACGACATACGTCGTCAAATCTTGTATTTGGTATACAAAACTGCTTAAATATCACGAAGTTTATGTGTTAAGATTTTAGGTGTGATGTTAAACTTGGTTGTTGCGTTCGACAAAAGTTTTTTGTAAATTTTGGTATGTAAAAATCGATTTGCAGAATTAATATAAAAAATAATTTATATGCCAGAATCTATAGACAAAAATTGATATAAGCGCAACAGCGCCAGTGCGTAAACGAGAAAGGAGAGATATTAAAGTTTCTAGTTAAAATCGACCAGAGAACTTGACTTAAAAATTCCAGAACATTTGCGGCAGGGTTAATCCCGGTTTCATACCTCTGTCCGTTTGTCCGCTCACATACTGGTTCATACCTTTCCGTTTTTCCGCTTGTCTGTTTGCGTTGTTCATTCAGTTTTCCGTTTGTCCGTTTGTCCGGTTGTCTGTTTTCTCGTAAGGGATGTCCGTTTAGACTTCAACACTGCTCTGCTTTTCCGGTTGTCCGTAAGAAACAAGTATGAATCAATTCATAAAAGCAAAGCAGAAAAACGGACAAACGGAAACGGAGAAACGCAAAGTTAGGTATGAACTGATCTGTGAGCTCAGAAAAACGTACAAACGGAGAAACTGAAATTCGGACAAACGGACAAAAGGAAAATAGGTATGAACCGGATATTACATGACAATATGTACTAAGGTAAAGGTAAGATAAAACCCCCGGAGAATTCTCCTACCCTTGTCAGGGTCTAGGGTGCCGGTGCTCATCCCCGGATACACAGCCCTTGAGCCAGGAGTGCCACCTCGGATGATGACTACAACCGTGGAGGAGGGGCCAGCTCCTCAAGGCAGTTCTCAAGGTCTCCTGTTACCTTCCCATATAAGTGGTACCCATTTACCGACCAACTAAGGATGGATAGCTGGGTTGGCTAGAGCCCACGGCGAACCGATATGTGCTTAGTCCCTTGCTCAAGTAACATATGTACTGAAACTTAAAAATCTCTAAAAATTTTCTAGCGTATGAGAATTTTTTAATTGGCCCCAGCGGCACTAACCTTATTTTTCAAGGGATCTAGAAGGACAGGATTAAGCAAGGCAAACACAGAGCCAACGCCTAGCTTATAATGCTGCTTATAGGAATCGCCAAACAGCAACAGCTTGAACACGGTCGTGCAATCGTGCAGATCTGAGATGCGCCACAAACCATATCGATTATCCTGTTTATAAGTTAAATTAAAATTAAAATAAAAGCACAGACGTCCTTCTCAACACAATATTATTCCATTCAGACAACAACTTCCTAGAAAATTAATTAGATTAAATTAAATTTTTCTATTTAACAAAAAACAGAGCCCCAATTCGTCAAACAAAACAAGTCCCAGATTGACAACTGCGACGTCACGTTCAGAATGTTAAAGGCAGCGCAAAATATCGAAAAATTTCCACTACAATTTTTCACAGTCAAAAAATGTTAACATCAAACATGTTGGTGAGTAAAATTTTACCAGAAAAGCCAACATTAGGTGTAGGTAAAGGCTTTTAACTATACTTATTTAGCTCTAATCTATCTACATTTAGAGTATACCGTATTTTTTGTGGGCAATTTGGCCACCAATACTGCCATGGTGACATATTCTTCGTCTTTCTGCGGCGCTGGAGCGCTGTGACGTGACAGCTGACTCAGGGCCAGGCGGCGCCGGTCTCCGATCAGGTCTGCAAAGGTGGCAGAGGAAATCTTCGGATTTCTAAACAGAAAATAGTTTAAAAATCTAAAAATTCAACACGGCACAATTGAAAACTCCAAAACTTTAACAATATCTAAAACGAAGGAACCTATTCTGCATTGATCGTTTCTATTTTTTCCATGCAACACTTTCAACTGGTCTAAGTTGGTTGTTTAACTTTGTTATATTAGTAATGTGCACCGGAGCCATAGGTGGACAAGGGGGGAAAGGGGCGGAGTCGGCGAAGTCGTCCACAAGGGGTCGCGAAATTGGGGTGTGGGTAAAAACCAGCCCCAGCCCCAGCCTCGCACCAGCCTAAGAAAAACCAGCCCCTTCTCTCGCTGACCACTGTACACTTTAAACTAAGGACTTTAACACACAATTACGCATATGCATGTGGACAGTATATAAGCGTATGCACTGTGCATACGCGTTTATATTATATTGTATTCAGTCATATAAGATATATATACGTGTATTGCACACTATGTATATTTATTTGATATTGTACAATCAGGGAGGTCAAGGGAATTAATTCACCATTCAAAGAAATTAACGAATGAAAATCAAAGAATCAAAGAGTTTGAAGTTATATAAAGTGTTAAAAGCACGCCATCCAGCTTGTAAGAATTTTGAAATTGTTCCGATGTAAAATAATAAAGTTCAGAAAATTCAAAATCTAGAAAAAAATTCCTTTATCTAGAAAAACCATTTTAGCGGTTCGAGCTAATTCAGAATTTTGAATGTCAAATAGCAATACATATAATAGATATTAAATACATATTAAATTAATTAAATTAAATATTAAATACATATAATTGAAAAAACCAATAGAGGGATTTTGACGAAAAACATTCTAATGCACAAGATTAAAATTTCGAATGTTCAATATATTCTTTAGAAACTTTAATATTTATATGCATTTTTATCATTTCCTGTCATTTTGATTATTAGTTTATAAAAGTTTTGTAAATCTCGCTGAATATCAAAACGCCAAAACTCGCAGTCATTTTATTGTTTTATAATTTGTTTAAAAACCCTTAAATTATTAAGTATAAATAAACGTATCAATATTTTATACTGAATGAATATTGATATATTGAACACATGAATATATTGAATCTTTAATATATGTTTATGTTAATTAATATTATATTAATATTAGTATTTTTAATATTTTTGAATTTTTTAACATCGTGAATTTTAAAACATCTGCTATGTAGAGAATTTTAAAACATCTAGAATTTTAAAAGTATTTAAGGATTATATAACTTTTGAAGAAATATATATTAAAATTAGCATTAGTTCATACATTCGTACTTATTGGTATTTAACATTCAAAATTCAGAATTATATAGCTCGAACCGCTAAAATGGTTTAAGATAAAAGAATCTTTTCCTAGATTTTGAATTTCCTGAACTTTAATTATTTTACATCGGAATGATTTCAAAATTCTTAGAAGCTGGGTGGGGTACTTAACACTTAAACTCTTTGATTCTTTGAATTACATTCTTTAATTTCTTTGAATGGTGAATTAATTCCCTTGACCTCCCTTATTGTACAAAATCATATAAATATACATAGTGTGCAATACACGTATATATCTTATATGACTGAATATAAGGCACAATTAACGCGTTTGCACAGTGCATACGCTTATATACTGTCCACATGCATATGCGTAATTATGTGTTAAAGTCCTTAGTTTAAAGTGTACAGTGGTCAGCAAGAGAAGGGGCTGGTTTTTCTTAGGCTGGTGCGAGGCTGGGGCTGGGGCTGGGGCTGGGGCTGGTTTTTACCCACACCCCGAAATTGCTCCCACAAGGGGTAAGAAAATAGCCCAAAAAATAGGTTTTTCGACTAAATTTCGAAAAAATTTCGGAAGTTTTCACTCAAAATCACGATTTTTAGCTAAAAAAAGGTCCGAAAAACGTGTTTTAGCTAACAAATCGCCGTTTCTTTGTTAAAAAATTGCAAAAACTCGCTTTCAAAAGCACCCCTAAGAAAAATCGTTCTCACAAGGTGTACCCAAATTTGCTTCCACAAGGGTCAGAGAAATTTGACCTCCCGTTCAGGTATGTCCGGAGCAGGAGTTTAATAGAAAACTTTCAATTTTAAAACTATTTCGCGACACCAACCGAAATTTATCCCAAAAATAACCTTTCCAATGACCTGTATGATATGAATTTTCAAGCTCTTATTATTCACTAAACGAAATTTAAGGACATTACATCAACCCATATAAGCTATTATCATTGTAACTAGCCCATTTAATTCATTTCCTTCGGAGATCCCGAGATCAAGAGCCCCGAAGCACACTCCAGCCAGAGCTCCGCAGCAGTGATTTTGCTCCACGCACATCATGCCTGTCTCAGTCAAGAAGAGCCGAGAGTAGAACGTTGGTAAAAAACTGTGTTCCACACTGAACCACTGACGAGCCGCGCAGTTTGTGGATATGGTCTGGTTACGGTCGCATGCACTTACTTATGTAGATTGCATGTACGATTTTTGTTTAACTATAAGTATGTGTGTGCATTTTTCATTTCCAATGTACAATTCCACTGTTTCCTAATTATCTTAATTGCTCTGACAGTGTATTTATTGCTCCACTATATTGCCTTGGCAGTCTCTTCCTATTATATAGAAGCGACGCGATAATAGGTTTAAATGTAAAACTGATGGAACGTTTGACACACTACTTACTAATTATTTCACTTACGCCACTCGAATACGAAAAAATGGATCATAATAGTCAGAACAGGCCAAATTAGACGACGAATTTGGAACAGCTGTCGTTTTCTTAAGCATTGCACCAACTTCTAAAACAGAGAAAAAGAAAAATTAAAAACAAAAACCACACGGCACGGACAAATACAAAGGCGGAATAGAAATTAGAAAATTAAATTAGAAAATCAGAAAAGGAAAACAAATAGACCAGAAAGAAGCTCAATTTGCTGACTTTTGGCCTTTTCCCGCAGCTCAGCCGTTTTTGACCGACTTGCCGCTGCATTGCTGGATTCGCTGGCCAATCGTTTCTTGATTTCTCTACCTTCGGCGCTCAGGAATCTACTGAAAAAATAGAGAAAGGGTTAATAAAAAATTCTCTAAAATTTTCTTCAGTGTAAGTGGAGCATAATTAATAATATTAATTTAATCCGATATACGTATATTTGTACTACACACTTGCTTCGCAGAAGCAGAAGTTTTGTGTTTAATTTCGTTGGGTTGATTCCAGTTAACGTAAAAAATCGTTAACTAATAATTACGTAAGTAAATAATTCAAACTATATAATTATTAACAACTAAAAACGTGTTTCACGAACTGCTCATAATTGTCCGGATTTCTCAGTTCATTCTCTTCCTCACTGTCCATGTCATCCAACGGAAGCTCTTGGCTTCTGCTCAGCCGGGAGGATTTGGTTGGCACTGTGCCAGCAATCTTCAAATCCGATAGAGCCGGTCCAGCGTCAGTGTCGGCGTCAAAGTTCAACGGAACGTCTTGCAGGCGCAACTGGCCCGGTTTAGAGACGACATGCTGTGACGCACGGCTTGCTAAACAGAAAACAAAAATTAGTGATCACGATGATGAGAAAAAACTGTGGATATCCGTTTAGGAATTATAGCAAATTTTTGACGACACAAAATTCGAAATTTTAACAAATATATATCTGGACATTTTCTAGGCGAAAAAGTGGGGGCGGGGAAGTGGGGGACGTCCCCCAACTAGTGGGGGGAAACGTGGGCTAAAGTTGCCAAAATGCACAAATTTTTGGTTTTTTTCGCAAAAAATCCCCCCGCAATCAATCCCTAAAATACCCTGCTTGATTCAGGGTATTTTTTAGGGTTTTCTTCAGGGGGGCTTCCCAGGGGCCCCCCGGGGGGAGAAATTTTCGGGGGCGGGAAGATTTTTTGCAAAAATGAGCTAAAAATTGGTATTTTTGGCGTATTTTACACGTAAGGCAAAAAGTTCTCAAAAATGCCAGGATTTTTATGCCGGAAAATTTATGAAAATTTGCATATTTGTGGCAAAAATTTGGGCCCCCAAAAAATCCCGGCGGGGGGAAGCAAAAATCCGGGGGGGCGGTTTCCGGGGGGGAGGAATTTTCGGGGGCCCCCGCCCCCGCCCGGTAAAAAATACCCTGCTAATTACTGAAAACACTAATTAAGCACTGTTTGGAGCCAGTCAGCCAGACAGAAATATATAAGTGTCCGAGAAAACTCTACCCCTTCCCCATTAAAAATAAACCAGTATTTACGTACTACTACCTTTCTTTACTTCGGACAAGGCATTACTGCTACTGCTTCCCGGCAAGGCTGCTAATGTCGTAGCAGTCGAACGTTTATCCGATCCAGCAGACACGGATTTGCCAGAATTTCCCGGGCGGGCGGAACCGGAGGCAATTCGACGGCGCTGCAATTCCAGCTGCAACAATTCCACCCGTTTCTGCAAATCGGATAATTCCGCTGAAAACAAAAAGAAGCACATTCTGAGATTCTGCAAACGTTCAAAATTACATACATGCACTAGCGTGGCAAGAACCATGTCGCTCGGGCTTTGCACTAACGTATCCAGAGAAAATTTCGGAGGGGAGCAAGCCAAAAATGTTTCGAAATTATTCCTGTAACTGTATTATATAAAACGAGCGCCGCAGGCAGACTTTTTTGGGAAAATTTGGCCCCTTGCCGCAAGTTGGCCTAAAAATTCTCTTTTGTCTCCGATTTCGGGCGGGGGGAGGGCATGACCCTCTGCCTCACCGCCTGACTCTGGGTTTACTTTATGGGGGGGGGGGCGCCCCCCCCCACTTGAGCACCTCCCCCCACTCGGCCCCACACCCACTTTTCAAGGTGATTAGAAAGTGCCAATTAAGATTTTTGGTCAATATTTTCAAAATTTCTCCGGCGTCACCGGAATTTTTTGGTCAAAAATCGTCTATTTTGGTACTAAAACTTGATTTTGAGCAATTTTTAGCTTAGTTGTAGCAGTATAAACGTAGAAAACACGCAATTTATACGCATTTTTAGCATTTTTGGCCCATTTTATCCCGCCACTTTTCGACCTCCCCCGCCCACTCTTCCCCCACTTATTTTTGCCTAAAATGAGAACCGCGACAGGCATACATACCTTCCAACGCCGTGACCGATCTGGCTGTCAGTTGCAGAGACCAGGATTGCAGATCTGCCCCACTGGCAGTGGTACACTCTGAAAGTACAGAAAAAATGGGGAATAAACAAAAACTAGGTAAGAACTGTCTTTCAGAGATGTCTAGACTTGTATAGTTTCACTGCAATTTTGGCGATTGTAGACCAGTGCAGTGACTGTAGGTAATCCCCACTTTTCTGGCCTGCAGAAAACCACCACCACCACCTGCACAACACTTCCACACGACCACACACGACACCGAAACACTAAATACAAAATATCGAAGCACAAACTAATCCACCAACCTTCAATTTGGCTATCATCTAAGCCATTTTGATCACTGTCGGAATTTTGCTGCTGCTCCGTCTTTGGTCTGCCAGTAGCAGAATCCGATTTTCCCAAATCCGGTGGGTCGGTGGCTGACGAACCGGACAAAAATTCCGGACTCTCAAACAGGGCATCCAAAGCCTCATCAATGGTCAATTCCCGACTTTCCTCATCATCACTGTCATCCGGGGTTCCTGTAGCCAATATCGGTTGAGTTAGCACTTCCTTCGTGTCACCGACTGACGACGGCGTTTGATCGGAGATCGATTGCGAATCCTGACCGGTGGAGTGACTCCCGGCTAGTAATTCGTCTGGTAGCGCTAACAGTAGATCGTCATCGTCTTCAAACATTCTCAAATTAGCAAGATTCCGCAGGCAGCAGACTACAAAATTCAACAAGTAGGGAAAAATGCCCTAGACGGGCATGCAGAGTGTAGGAATAGGGAAGGAGGCAGGGCGGAAAAATGCCAATAGACCACGCAGTCGGCGCCGAAAATGAAAGAAACTAGGGTTCAGCGCCGAATAGGCGGGAATGCAGCCGGCGCTGAAAATGTTAGAAACTAGGTTCAGCGCCGAATAGGGAATGCAGTCGGCGCTGAAAATGATAGAAACTAGGGTTCAGTGCCGAATAGGGAATGCAGTCGGCGCTGAAAATGATAGAAACTAGGTTCAGCGCCGAATAGGGAATGCAGTCTGCGCTGAAAATGATAGAAACTAAGTTCAGCGCCGAATAGGGACGGCTGTCGGGCCATGTTGCGTGGAACAGGCACTTTCTCCGTCCATCCTATTCGCGTGAACTGCTCAGCACGAGTCGCTTAAAGGCTAAATTTCTATACAATTGAAGAGCGTAAACAAATCAGCCCCTCGGAAATGGACACTTAAACTTCAAATTATGGATCTTTTGCTCAGTCTATAAAATTCATAGCCCCTTTTTAGCTTAGACATAGGGCTTCCAATCACACGGCTACGAATAGAAAGACGTTGATAGAACTACCTTTTATTAGAACTCCTCTTTCTTTTACTTTTACCACGGCTTTAGTTATTGCTTATGTATTAGTATCAATCTATTATTTATTTACGAAAATAGAGTTATCTTGCAAAACAGTTACAATAATAATAAATTATAGAAACAATTAAAACCGTCATTTGCAATCCAGCACCTCGGTGCGGTTGAAATATTCTTAGTTAAGGTACACATCTCCAATTTATTCTCAACACGCACCGCTCGAGATTTATCATCACAGAATCCGTATATAGTCATCTGAACTTGTCCACAGTGCTCTAAGTTTCGCAGTTCACGCGAATAGGATGGACGGAGAAAGTGCCTGTTCCACGCAACATGGCCTGGACAGCCGTCCCTATTCGGCGCTGAACCTAGTTTCTATCAGCTTCAGTGCCGACTGCAGTCCCCATTCGGCGCTGAACCTAGTTTCTATCATTTTCAGCGCCGATCAGCACTCCCTATTCGGCACTGAACCCTAGTTTTTATCATTTTCAGCGCCGACTGCATTCCCTATTCGGCGCTGAACCTCAGTTTCTATCATTTTCAGCGCCGACTGCATTCCCTATTCGGCGCTGAACCCTCAGTTTCTTTCATTTTCAGCGCCGACTGCAAAATCTATTGGCATTTTTCCGCCCTGCCTCCTTCCCTATTCTACACTCTGCATGCCTGTCTAGGGCATTTTTTCCCTACTTGTTTCCAGCATTTTTTCGCTGTAGCGTAACCGATAGCCTCTCTCAAACTCGCCACACATCAACTAAGCTAACCCACACGGCCAGGAAGCTAAACTCGGCTTCATGACAGTAAAAAAGCTCCAAAACACCGTTGTAGGAATTGTACATACAATGTAAAAAATTTGTAAAAACGCAATTGTTTCTGCATCAGACAACGTTTACAGAGGGGTTGTCGGAAAACAGGACGACGGGGGGCCGAACTCCCACCGGGGGGCGTCGCGTGCGTGGGGCTCGAAAAAATTTGAAGAAGCGCAATTGTTGCGGCATCAGAAAACGTTTACAGAGGGGTTATCGGAAAACAGGACGACGAGGGGGGCGAACTTCCACTGGGGGGGGGGGGGGGGGAGAGCCGTCGCGGTGCGTGGGGTTCGGAAAATTTAAAAAAGCTATTGTTTTAGAAAAAAGTTTTCCGAAAACAGGAAGAAGGGGACCGAACTCCTACGGGGGGGTCGTCGCGGTGCGTGGGGTTCGGAAACATTTTAAAAACGCAATTGTTTCTGCAGCAGAAATCGTTTACAGAGGGGTTATCAGAAAGAGGGGATGACGGGGCCGATCTCCCACGGGGGGGGGGGGTCGTCGCGCTGCGTGGGGTTCGAAAAATTTGAAAAAACGCAATTGATTCTGCATCAGAAAACGTTTATATACAAAGGGTTTCCCGAAACACAGGAAGTCGGGTGGCCGAACTCCCACCGGGGGGGGCGAGGGCGTCGTCGCTTCGTGGGGTTCGGAAAATTTGAAAAACGCAATTGTTTCTGCATCAGAAAACGTTTATATACAAAGGGTTTACCGAAAAACAGGAAGACGGGGGGGCCGAACTCCCACCGGGGGGGGGGAGGGCGTCGTCGTGCATCGTGGGGTGCGGAAAATTTGAAAAACGCAATTGTTTCTGCATCAGAAAACGTTTACAGAGGGGTTGTCAGAAAACAGGATGACGGGGGCCGATCTCCCACGGGGGGGTCGTCGCGGTGCGTGGGGTACGGGAAATTTGTAAAAACGCAGTTGTTTTTGCATCAGAAAACGTTTACAGAGGGGTTATCGGAAAACAGGACGACGGGGGGCAGAACTCCCACCAAAAAGGGGGGGGGGGGGTAATCGCGGTGCGTGGGATTCGCAAAATCTGAAAAACGCAATTGATTCTGCATCAGAAAACGTTTATATAATAAAGGGTTTACCGAAACACAGGAAGTCGGTGGGCCAACCCCACCGGGGGGGGGGGAGGGCGTCGTCGCGGCTGAGGGGTTCGGAAAATTTGAAAAAACGCAATTGTTTCTGCAGTAGAAGTCGTTTACAGAGGGGTTATCGAAAAACAGGACGACGGGGGGCGAACCTCCTACCGGGGGGGGGGGGGCGGTCGTCGCGGTGCGCGGGAAGATAGGAAATTTAAAAAAGCGCAATTGTT
>JASAND010030846.1:0-16926 GCA_030248195.1 Trissonchulus latispiculum
TAAGAGCTAATATTTGCATTTTTTGAAATCTCCAGCCAAGAGCTTTCGAATGACTGGCTTTTTCCTACAGGGGGGGGGGGGGGTTGGGGGGGTCGGGGTCGATTTTTTTAGATGGTCAAAAATGGGAAAAATAGCGTTTTTGGACACCTTCAAGCTGAAAAATTTCTAAGTCCGAAAATTTGAAAATAGTCTAAAAACGGGCAAAAACAGCGTTTTTCGGCCTTGGGGTGGTACCCATATATAGTAAATCGGGGTCGCTGAACACGATGAGCATAGTGCCGACGCCGTACCTCGCCTGGTTCATCTGGTTCAACTGGTTCAAAGTTGAACCAGTTCCTGGTTCAAGCTACTGGAGATGGTTGGAAGGCTGAAATTTTGCATACAAAGGTTATTGGGCATGGGGAATTCGCTGGTGGTGTAACATTGGTGATCCAACCCATGGCTGGCCAGATCTGGTTCAACTGGTTCAAAGTGGAACCAGGTCCTGGTTCCAGCAACTGGAGATAGCTAGAAGGCTGAAATTTTGCATACAAAGGTTATTTTGCATAGGGAATTCACTGGTGGTGTTACTTTGGTGATCCGACCCATGGCTGGCCAGATCTGGTTCAACTGGTTCAAAGTTGAACCAGTTCCTGGTTCAAGCTACTGGAGATAGCTAGAAGGCTTAAATTTTGCATACAAAGGTTATTGGGCATGGGGAATTCACTGGTTGTGTTACTTTGGTGATCCGACCCAGGGCTGGCCAGATCTGGTTCAACTGGTTCAAAATTGAACCAGTTCCTAGTTCAAGCTACTGGAGATAGTTGGAAGGCTGAAATTTTGCATACAAAGGTTATTGGGCATGGGGAATTCACTGGTGATGTTACTTTGGTGATCTGACCCATGGCTGGCCAGATCTGGTTCAACTGGTTCAAAGTTGAACCAGTTCCTGGTTCAAGCTACTGGAGATAGTTGGAAGGCTGAAATTTTGCATACAAAGGTTATTGGGCATGGGGAATTCACTGGTTGTGTTACTTTGGTGATCCGACCCATGGCTGGCCAGATCTGGTTCAACTGGTTCAAAATTGAACCAGTTCCTGGTTCAAGCTACTGGAGATAGTTGGAAGGCTGAAATTTTGCATACAAAGGTTATTGGGCATGGGGAATTCACTGGTGGTGTAACATTGGTGATCCAACCCATGGCTGCCCAGATCTGGTTCAACTGGTTCAAAGTTGAACCAGGTCCTGGTTCAAGCAACTGGAGATAGCTACAAGGCTGAAATTTTGCATACAAAGATTATTGGGCATGGGGAATTCACTGGTGGTGTTACTTCGGTGATCCGACCCATGGCTGGCCAGATCTGGTTCAACTGGTTCAAAATTGAACCAGTTCCTGGTTCAAGCTACTGCAGATAGTTGGAAGGCTGAAATTTTGCATACAAAGGTTATTTGGCATGGGAAATTCACTGGTTGTGTTACTTTGGTGATCCGACCCGGCTGGCCAGATCTGGTTCAACTGGTTCAAAATTGAACCAGTTCCTGGTTCAAGCTACTGGAGATAGTTGGAAGGCTGAAATTTTGCATACAAAGGTTATTGGGCATGGGGAATTCACTGGTGGTGTAACATTGGTGATCCAACCCATGGCTGGCCAGATCTGGTTCAACTGGTTCAAAATTGAACCAGTTCCTGGTTCAAGCTACTGCAGATAGTTGGAAGGCTGAAATTTTGCATACAAAGGTTATTTGGCATGGAGAATTCACTGGTTGTGTTACTTTGGTGATCCGACCCATGGCTGGCCAGATCTGGTTCAACTGGTTCAAAATTGAACCAGTTCCTGGTTCAACCTACTGGAGATAGCTGAAAGGCTGAAATCTTGCATACAAAGGTTATTGGGCATGGGGAATTCACTGGTGGTGTTACTTCGCTGATCTAACCCATGGCTGGCCAGATCTGGTTCAACCGGTTCATGGTTCAATCAAGCTACTGGAGATAGCTGAAGGTCTGAAATTTTGCATGCAAAGCTTGCAGCGTTCCCAAAAACTAGACGGAGGGCAAGTAGGAAAAATGCTCCTTGCAGTCGCATGAAAAAGTTAATATGAGCTATGATGGTCAACATTTAAATGTGTCAAGGACAAGATTTAAAATGTTTAATATGAGCCAACATCTAAACAAGAAGAGGACAAGATGTAAACGGCTAATATGAGCCGCTACGTTTCTCTTGGGCTCATATTGACGCGACTAAAATGGCAAACATATATCATGGGGGAGCTCGGAGAGCCCCCCCCCCCATAATATGAGCTATAAAGGCACTTTAACAGTTTACGGTTGGCATATAAGCATCAGTGTTTATAAACGATTTGATTGGCTTGGGAATATATTGAATTAATGTGATGATTGCGATGATAACTTCAAATGTGATTTTTCTCAAGATTTCACAACCTGTGTAAGTTCCACATTTTCGTTTCTTCATTAGATTGGACTTCGGTTTCGTTCTGTTGACTAATATGGTGGCCTTAAATGTGTACTTGGATGTAGCGGTGGAGAAGAAAACGTTTACGTACAACTTTGCAAAATTAATGTTTATGCGTCGTTATTCATCCAAGCCATTTCAGTGTTGGATTAAAAGTAAGCAAAAGCTAAATGAGCGTCAATATGAGCCCAAGAGAAACGTAGCGGCTCATATTAGCCGTTTACATATTGTCCTCTTCTTGTTTAGATGTTGGCTCATATTAAACATTTTAAATCTTGTCCTTGACACATTTAAATGTTGACCATCATAGCTCATATTAACTTTTTCATGCGTCTGCAAGGAGCATTTTTCCTACTTGTATACATATAAATTTTCGGAAAAATACGATTTGGCAACTTTTTTGGATAACTTTTTATATAACGATTGTCATAGAGATGTGGGGTGGAGTCTACCTTCTTCCCATGCTGAAAATTCCTGAGCAAGAGTTGCGCTGTTAGAAGAAGAAGAAGAACTGAAGAAGAACTGTTAGAAAAATTTTAAAAATTGACTGTATTGTTTGGACTGAAATCGAAAAAACTACAGGACCAAAAATTAACATTTTCAAATATCTAATGCCAAAATGACTTATCGTTTATACCGATGCTCCGCATGTCTTTTCTATTGACTATTGACCTAGCTTTACAGTCTATGATGGTTAATTTTTATTCGATAGAGTCAGGGAGAACAACGATTATCGAAATAAGGTTATTACTCGTTACGTATTGCACATCGAACAAATATCTAAGCTAAAATTTTAGCTTTGTGTTGGTGTATTTCAAAAGTTAATGTTGGTATGGGTCAAAAATTTTTTAAATTTGTGGTAAATTTAGAAAACCGTGTCAAGACCGGGTCGAAGCTCTTGACCCGGTGACCCAGTTCCATCTCGTATATATATATATATATATATATATATATATATATATATAGTCAAGCGGGAAAAACCCACTTTTCAGATTTTTGGCCAGAACTTTTTACTGGTTTGAGATATTGAAATACTGACTATACAGGCTGCTAGGCCTAGTCGTAAGCTTTCTTATGAGCTATAGAACACCTCTCTAGGGTGCGCCGTTAGTGAGAAAAATTGTCCCAAACTGGCGGGAAAAAACCCAATGCGGGAAAAAACCCATATGCGGGAAAAAACCCACCCCGAAAATTTTTTGGCAAGTTGCCAGGAGCATTTCTAACCGTTCCAAATGAAAGAGCGGGTTGTTTTTAGTATATACAACTGCATCAAAATATATTAGTTTTTGTTGAAAATTGAGGTCATAGTGACTTTTGAAAATTTGGTATGTTTAACACATAAACATAGGCAAAGTTTGGAAATTTTTTAAAATTGTTTATTTTCGGCAGTTTAAGCATCCTGTCGTATAGAAAACGTGTTTTTCTTGTATTTAGAGCCAAACTAGACCCATTTTAAGGCAAAAATAAGCATTTTTGGACAAATTGAAATTTTGGCTTGAAATGGCACCATGTCCGATTTTGACCCCCTGGACCTCCCATAACAGATCGAACCCAGGTAAAACCTATAACAATTTAATCTATAGGCTCTATTAAATAAATGTATGTATTCGTTTGACCTTTCCTGCTAATGCTTAGAAAAATTTTCAATTTTGAAAAGTGGGGTTTTTTCCCGCGTGTGGGTTTTTTTCCCGCCAACTCTAGGTCACCCCCAGGTCGCACCGGAGGGGTTAGAGCAGTGTGGCATATATCATTATGATGCGCAACAGATGCCCTACACATACATACAATCCGCTTTGGTCTAAGTCTTTCCAGTAGTTCAGGGTGGCCAGGCAAAGTTTGCCAAATTTCGGTACTTGGACGGACCAAAAATTTCGAAAATTTCAAAGTCCCAAAAAATTTGCTGGGAAGCGGTGGGTGCGACAATAATACACCCTCCTGGGTTATTTTGGATGCTCTTCAAGATAGGCTATTAAAATAGGCTATTAAAATCCTAGATAGCTCATACCGGTAAGCCCACACTGAGGGTGGGTTTTTTCCCGCATTGGCAAGTGGGTTTTTTCCCGCTTGACTATATACATGCATAAGTTTAGGATATTTAGATTGTCCGTAAGTAGTGTTCAATACTTTTCAGACGATTCTGATCTATATACTAGCTTCTCATTTTTGTTTTTACAGTTTATAAAATGTGGTGTTAATTTTGTTTTGTGACTGTTTCAGCATGTCTCTGGAAGTGATGACACTGAATCCGCAGTGTGAACGGGTGGAGACGGCCAAAGGCGTCCCGCTGACGGTCACCGGCGTGGCCCAGGTCAAGGTCATGACGCAGAAGGAGCTGATGTCGGCTGCCTGCGAACAGTTTATGGGCAAATCAGTGGAGCACATTAGAACGGTTCTCCTCCAGACTCTGGAGGGACATTTGCGTGCAATTCTTGGTACGTACGTATATACGGACAGTCTTTGTATTTGTGCTACCGTATTATGCCAAACAGTGGCCCATGGGCGTTTTTTCGGAATCGGCAATTTCGTAATTGATTTTTGTAATCCAAAAAAGCGCCCACCCCCCGAAAAAACGCCCATGGGCTACTTTTTGGAAAAGTCATATAATTTCTGATTAGCCAATTTTTGATAAATTCGATAAATTTTTGCGGACGGCAGAGTGCTCGGGAAGTGTCAGTTGTTTACATGTCAATCCAACGAACATAATTGATTCTCAGCCTTGAAATAGCTTAATCAGCCACAACTTTGTTCACGATCTTTTAGTTTTTCAGGGCATGCAAGTGAGCATTGAGAAATCCAAAAAAGCGCCCACCCCCCGAAAAAACGCCCATGGGCGTTTTATTGGGTGGGCCACTGTTTGGCATAATACGGTAGTGGTTTTGGTGGTTTTGAAAGGTGCTAGCTGTGGGTTTTGCTTGGATGTTGATGATTCAAGTTCTAGTGAATTTCTGATTGGCAGACTAACAAATCTGCTGCTTGTTCGTTTATGAAATTACGAAACATTTTGCTGCAAGCCTGTATTGTGCGATTGGAGGGCAGGGCCAAGGGGACGTTCTGTTTTGCTTCCACCAAAGTGGAGGAACAAGAGAGAGATAAAATGCTTGAATACTTGTTTCAACTGACTGGTACAGGTAGGTTTTCTAGTCCGGATCGCAATGACTAATTCTGCCTACTAGCTAGTCACAATGACTAATTCTGCCTACTAGCTAGTCACAATGACTAATTCTGCCTACTAGCTAGTCACAATGACTAATTCTGCCTACTAGCTAGTCACAATGACTAATTCTGCCTACTAGCTAGTCACAATGACTAATTCTGCCTACTAGCTAGTCACAATGACTAATTCTGCCTACTAGCTAGTCACAATGACTAATTCTGCCTACTAGCTAGTCACAATGACTAATTCTGCCTACTAGCTAGTCACAATGACTAATTCTGCCTACTAGCTAGTCACAATGACTAATTCTGCCTACTAGCTAGTCACAATGACTAATTCTGCCTACTAGCTAGTCACAATGACTAATTCTGCCTACTAGCTACTCACAATGACCTTGCATGGTTTGGTTGAACTGGAAACAGATTATAGTACAGTTAGCAGGTTTTTTTTCCTGGGTATTTCGGGGAGGGGCTTCCCGGGGGGGGGGGGGGGAGATTTTTTGCAAAAGTGAGATAAAAATTGGTGTTTTTGGCGTATGTATTTAAACACGTAGAAACGTAAAAAGTTCTCAAAAATGCCAAGATTTAAGCTAAAAATAGCCATTTTTACGAAAAAATCTTTAAAAATTTGCCTATTTCTGGCAAAAATTTGGGTCCCCAAAAATCCCGGAGGGGGTCGGGCTGATTTCGGGGGGTGGGAGCCCTCGGTAAAAATACCCTGGTTAGCAGTCACATACAAACACATATATATTATGTAAACAAAAAGTGTAATCCAAATGTCAGTGACAGCCATAAATAATTTGTAAGTGAAACGGCAATTTATTTTGTCGCGCACTGTAGTTGGCTTTCCGTTGTGCTGTTTCTACCTTGTATTTGTTTTGTTTTGCTGTCCTCTTCAGGCACTCTAACGGTGGAGGCCATCTATCAGGACAGGGATCAGTTTGCGGACATGGTCCGTGAGGTGGCCGCGCCCGACCTGGGCCGAATGGGCATGGAAATTCTCTCCTTTACCATCAAGGATGTTGAGGATGATGTGGACTATCTCAACTCGCTGGGGCGAACTCAGGTTGCCCTGGTCAAGCGAGACGCGGATATTGGGGTGGCTGAGGCCAACCGGGATGCGGGGATTAAGGTGCGGCTGCCTGGGGCTAACGACCATTTTGCTGTTTTGGGGATGGTTGTAGGGGGGGGGAGGGGTGCGTATTGACTGAGTTGGACTGCATCTGTATTTTGTTTCCTTTAAATTGCACTTTTTCAACGGCAGGGTTTTGTGAAAAACACAGTTTTTTCTTTCACGAAACAGTCTTTTAATTAGCTGATGCTGAAATTTCTTATTGTATGTAACTTTTTCTTATCTTGTCTTATCTAACTTTATTTGTAGACATCCCTGGCAGAACATTTGCCTCGTTTTTGTGAACAATTCTTGAATCCTTACTTTTGATTTATCGTTAATTGAAATATTTAAAAAAATATTACACATTTTCATCTAAGAATAGATTTTTTCTCCGAAGGTTCGGATACCTTTCAATCCTTTTCTTCATAAAATTCATGAATAATTATGTCATTAAAAAGTAGAAAATCCTTACCGATGATAGAAAATTTGTTGGTTTTTTTGTACCATTTTCCTATTTTATTCCTTAGGTTGTCTGTCCTACACCTCCAATCGCCCCCTTGGATCCTTTCCTGGTTTCTTTTGCTGTTCTCATTCAGGACAAATTTCTATTCTAGGAATCTCAATACGAAAAGGAGGCAATGGATGTTAAGTATCAGGTGGATTCAAAGGTTGCCGACGCTAAGCGAGCCTTTGCAATGGAACAATCCTTGTTTGATATGGATGTGAACAAACAGGTATACGAGAGCAGACAACTCGTTACAGGTCAAACTGGTCTGTGCTTTCATTGAAGCGCGGTACCAAGGATTTTGAAGGGGGGGGGGGGTCAAAGGTTAAATGTAACGGATGTGTCTGCTGGACTTGGCCTCCCAGAAGTTGAAAACGTTTTGCTACAAAATCATACATTGGATGTTTATTTCTTTTAAAAGATAAAGTATTGCGCCGAATTATTTTAAAAACGGTTGGTTTTGCTATAAAATTTAACACACATTTTTCCTTTTGTCGGCCCGAAATGGGGGAGGGACCCCTGAGACCTTGGGTGTAATGTTTGAGTTTGTGCACTTGGACCTGCACACGAACGCCGACTCCGACATCCCTAATCTTTCAACTAATCTGGTACATGTCGACACTGAAGATTGCATGAATGTGAACGGAGATAAACTGGACAGCTTAGCAGTTAGTACTGGTAGGACGTGCAATAAGAAAAACTGTAAATGCTGCCAACTTTATATGGATGGATCACAATTTAGTAGCTACTATAATAATATTAACTTTAATGTATGTACACCCGCTACGGTTATGCCTGCGACTTGCAAGAGTCATAACCTAGTTTACGTGATCACGTGTGATGATTGTGGCATGCAATATGTTGGAGAGACTGGAAGACAATTGTCTAAACGTATGTATGAGCATAAACGAAGTATCAGTAAATATACCACTGCTACTTGCCGGAGATTTTCCGCACACTTTAATACAGGCAATTGCAAGACATTTCATGTACAAGTGATTGAAGTGTTACCAGAAACAGGTGACAAAGTTCTGGACAGAAAAATTAGAAGACATAGAGAAGCTTATTGGATAAGACGTTTGAAAACTAAGTATCCATATGGTCTAAATGAACTATTACTAGGAGAAAACACTAAATTTTCTGTTTTACATAATTTATTGATAAAAAAGAATATTAACGTTACCAGCTCCAATAACAAAAACAGAACAAATAGAAATAGAAAAAATTCTAAGCTCTTTACAACTGATGAAATTAAAAGTTTGTTAATTGGTAATAAGCGACAACTATATAAGGTTCTCACACAGACAGGTATAAGACAGATTAAAAAGATACTAGAAGTTCTCGAACATGATAATTCTAACCCTAACTATGACTTTATTAAGGATATAATTAACTGTCGTTTAGAGGATAAAACAATTGCTCGAACAACCAAAAGAGATTTCAGGATCATAAATTTTAGTAACAAGTTAATAGATAAGGTAAATTTTCAGTCTTTATTTGATACGTGTAAACAATATTGGCCTTACTTAAATAGTAGAACGCAAGCACACAATCCCTCAGTTTATTTCAAATATAAAAAGCCTATTGCAAATGAAATATTTAATTATAAGGATACTATAAACTCCCTCGATTGTGATGCATGGTTGAAATCATATTTCGAAAATGGTTTTTCATGCGATTGCTATCGATCTCAATTTAAGGATAATGTTCACAACCATATAATTACTGGTAATTATAAAGTGTTAGAAAATGATACATTAGAATCCTTGTTCAGTAAGGGTCCTAAGTATAGAATTCCACAAAAATCTTGCAAACTACAAACTATTAAGGATACTTATGAAGGAATCAATAAATATATTGGAAAAATAATCAGGAAATATCATTGGGATAATCGAAAGCTGCATATATGGGGTAATAAGGTAAAAACAGAAATTTCGTCTTTCATAAAGAATGTTACTATTGATAATAGCCCATATCAAACATACGACTTACATAACTTATTAAGCAGTTATAAGGAAAAATTTGTGTTTACTCCTGTAGATAAGGCATCACAAAATATAGCTATCATTTGTAAAGAATTTTACATTTATTCTGTGTTTAAGGAACTAGGAATACTAAATACTACAAACAACAACATTTATCTTGAGATTCAACCAGATAATGAAAATAGCATAATAAATAAAACAAGTCAAAAGGCATCAAGTGGTTCCCGCCCGACATTTTTCCGTTTATAGAACGAGTTTATGTATATACTTTCTGGAAAAATATGCAGTTACTAGTTTTCGTCTATTATAACTGGTTCCCACTCCCAGCTCACCAAAAGCTTTCGATTTATACCACTATCAGACCAATCCGACAAAGTTCGATTTTGACCGTTTTTGCTCATTTTTGCTCCATTTGAAGTTCTGTAGCTCATTTTTCGTACACGTTGACGCTTCGGTCTTATTACAACTTTTTATCTACTCAACGAGAGCTTTCGAATGACGTCGGTATCGACCGGATCCGACAATTTTCAATTTTGACCCATTTTGACCTGTTTTTGGCCATTTTTGACCCCTTTGAGGCCCCGTAACTAATTTTTCCTACATTTCGACGGCTTGGCCCTATTACAACTTTTTATCCACGCAACGAGACCTGTCGAATGGTATCCATATTGGGGGGTTTCTGACAACTTTTAATTTTGGCCCATTTTGACCGTTTCTGGCCATTTTTGACCCCTATGGAACCACGTAACTCATTTTTCCTACATTTTAACGGCTTGGCCCTATTACAACTTTTTATCCACGCAACGAGACCTGTCGAATGGTATCCATATTGGGGGGTTTCCGACAACTTTTAATTTTGGCCCATTTTGACCGTTTCTGGCCATTTTTGACCCCTATGGAACCACGTAACTCATTTCTCCTACATTTTGGTGGTTTACCCTTATTACAACTTTTTACCTACGCAACGAGAGCTTTCGAATGATACCCATATTGGGGGGTTTCCGTCACTTTCAATTTTGACCCATTTTGACCGGTTTTGGTCATTTTTGTCCCCTTTGAGGCCCCGTAACTCATTTCTCCTACATTTTGGTGCTTTACCCCTATTACAACTTTTTACCTACGCAACGAGAGCTTTCGAATGATACCCATTTTGGGGGGTTTCCGTCACTTTCAATTTTGACCATTTGCAGCATCACCGTATCGAGTAATTACGAATTGTGTGACACTATGGAACCTAGGTGCCCGGAGGGTCTTCCCGCATCGGGTGCCATCCTACATGCAAAATTTCAGGCCAACTAGTTGACTCTAGCTCGAGATAAAGGCGGAAAACCCCTTCAAACGGCCGTTTTGGCCGTTTTTGGCCATTTTTGACCCTTTTTCGCCTCATAACTAAAAATGGGTGCATTTTCAGGCCTTGACCCAATTACAACTTTTTCATGGCTCGACGAGAGCTTTCGAATGATACCAAAATTAGCTCATTTGGACAAATTTTTATTTTACTCATTTTTACTCACGGGGGTGCTCCGGGAGCACCTCTGCTCCCCCGGGGCTCCCCGCGCTTCCGGGAGCAGTTCAAGTCAAGACCTTCAAAATGAGGTATCAACCACCTCTCTACCTTTTCCCAATCTCGAGATAGAGGGGGGGACACGAAAATGTGAACAATAATAAGAATAAGAAGAACAAGCAATTTGGCATGAATGGGTTGCCGCTGGCATTTTTCCTCTTATCAAGGGACATAACTCCGTTTGCATGCAGCTAGGAGCTTTGTCTCCATTACAACTTTTTATCTACGCAACGAGAGCTTCCGATTTATATCCATATTGTGAATTTCCGACACTTTTTAATTTTGATCCTTTTTGACTGATTTTGGCCATTTCTGGCCATTTTGACCCGTTTGAGCATCCGTAACTCATATTTCCTCCACTTTGGTGCGTTGGCCCTATTACAACTTTTTATCTACGCAAAGAGAGCTTTCCAATGATATCCATATTGTGGATTTCCGACACTTTTTAATTTTGAGCCATTTTGACCGCTTTTGGCCATTTTTGACCCATTTTAGGCCCCGTAACTCAGTTTCTGTACATTTTGGCGCTTTGGCCCTATTACAACTTTTTATCTACTCAACGAGAGCTTTCGAATGATACCGATACTGACCAAATCCGACAATTCTCAATTTTGACCCATTTTGCCCAGTTTTGGTCATTTTCGACCCCTTTGAGTCCCCGTAGCCCATTTTCTGCACATTTTGGTGCCTTGGCCCTATTACAACTTTTTATCTACGCAACGACAGCTTTCGAATGATATCCATATTGGGCGGTTTCGGTTACTTTCAATTTTGACCCATTTTGACCGATTTTGGTTATTTTTGACACATTTGAGGCTCCGTAACTCATTTCTCCTCCACTTTGGTGCGTTGGCCCTATTACAACTTTTCATCTACATAATGAGAGCTTTCGAATGATACCGACATGAGTCCGCTCTGAGAACTTTCAATTTTGACCCATTTTGGCCGTTTTTGGCCATTTTTGACTATTTTCGGCCTCATAACTCAAAATGGGTGCATTTTCAGGCCTTGACCCTATTACAACTTTTTCATTACTCGCCGAGAGCTTTCGAATGATACCAAAATTAGCTCATTTGGACAACTTTTTTATTTTACTCATTTTTACTCACGGGGCTGCTCCGGGAGCACCTCTGCCCCCCCGGGGCTCCCCCCGCTTCCGGGAGCAGTTCAAGTCAAGACCTTCAAAATGAGGTATCAACCACCTCTCTACCCCTTTCCAATCTCGAGATAGAGGGGGGGGGACAAGAATCCGGAGAATAATAATAATAATAATAAATCCTACCGGCATCAACGGGTTGTCGCGCATTTTCCTCTTATTCCTCTGTGCTTATATTGGCTCGGGCTAAAACTCAGTTTTGGAACATTTTCAGACTTTGACCTTATCACAACTTTTTCCCTACTCGCTGAGAGCTTTCGAATAAGTACCATATTGACAACTTTTAGGACAATTTTTAAAATTCCGGTTTTTTCCGGAAATGACGGATTTTCCAATCTGCGGTCATAGCTTTCGCCAGAAACATTTTCAGAAAATACGGTAATGATAAAAATTACTCAGCGCGACGAGCTCTTTCGTTTGAGTACCATATTGACTAGTTTTGAGCAAATTTTTCAAAATCCGGAATTTTCCGGATCGAATATCTCGAAATCCGTAAATTTTCCGGAAATTTCGATTCCAGTTTCGAAATCAGCGTGGTCGAATTACCCTATAACCAAGTTTTGAGTGAAATCGAAGACAAAAAATTTTTAAGTCCAAAATCCGGGTTTTCGTGAATTCCCGGATTTTCAGTTTTTCGGCTATAACTTTCGCTGGACGCATTTCCGGAAAATGTCGCAAGAAGGAAAGTTGTTCAGCTCGACGAGCTCTTTCATTTGAGTACCATATCGACCACTTTTGGAGAAATTTTTCAAAATCCGAAATTTTCCGGGGCGAATATCTCGAAATCCGTAAATTTTCCGGAAATTTCGATTTCAGTTTCGAAATCAGCGTGGTCGAATTACCCTATGACCAACTTTTGAGCAAAATCGGGGACAAAAAATTTTTACGTTTCCCTTGGTCCCCCCTTACCATTTTTAAAAATTCCGGGAGCCGCCATTCCCGGAATCCGGGAGATATCGGGCTACCCCCACTTCCGGTACCACTTCAGGTCATCCTACAACTATGGTGAAAATTTCAGCCCGATCGGTCCAGCCAATCTCGAGAAAAAGGGGGGGGGACAAGATTGTTTACCGATATAATAAATAAATAAATAAATAAAGAAACTTTCCCATAACAAAGGGTTGTCTTTTTTTAAAAAAAAATGCGACAACCCAATAATAAATAATAAGTCAAAAGGCATCAAGTGGTTCCCGCCCGACATTTTTCTGCTTATAGAATGAGTTTATAATATTCGGGGCCCCATAACTCATTTGTCCTATATTTTGACGCGTTAGCCCTATTACAACTTTTTATCTACGCAAGGAGAGCTTTCGAATAACAACCATATTGTTGGGTTTCGGTTACTTTCAATTTTGACCCATTTTGGCCGGTTTTGGCCATTTTTGACCCATTTGAGGCCCCGTTACTCATTTGTCCTACATTTTGGAGCTTCGGTCCTATTACAACTTTTTATCTACTCAACGAGAGCTTTCGAATGACATCGGTATCGATCGGATCCGACAATTTTCAATTTTGACCCATTTTGACCTGTTTCTGGCCATTTTTGACCCCTTTGAGGCTCCGTAACTCATTTCTCCTACATTTTGGCGCTTTACCACTATTACAACTTTTTACCTACGCAACGAGAGCTTTCGAATGACACCAGTATTAATCGGATCCGACAATTTTCAATTTTGACCCATTTTGACCGGTTTTGGCCATTTTTGACCCTTTTGGGGCCCCGTAACTCATTTGTCCTACATTTTGGAGCTTCGGTCCTATTACAACTTTTTATCTACTCAACGAGAGCTTTCGAATGACATCGGTATTGATCGGATCCGACAATTTTCAATTTTGACCCATTTTGACCTGTTTCTGGCCATTTTTGACCCCTTTGAGGCTCCGTAACTCATTTCTCCTACATTTTGGCGCTTTACCACTATTACAACTTTTTACCTACGCAACGAGAGCTTTCGAATGATACCCATATTGGGGGGTTTCTATCACTTTCAATTTTGACCATTTGCAGCACCACCGTATCGAGTAATTGCGAATTGTGTGACACTATGGTGCCCAGGTGCCCGGAGGGTCTACCCGCATCGGGTGCCACCCTACATGCAAAATTTCAGGCCTACTAGTTGACTCTAGCTCGAGATAAAGGCGGAAAACCCCTTCAAACGGCCGTTTTGGCCGTTTTTGGCCATTTTTGACCCTTTTTCGCCTCATAACTCAAAATAGGTACATTTTCAGGCCTTGACCCTATTACAACTTTTTCATGGCTCGACGAGAGCTTTCGAATGATACCAAAATTAGCTCATTTGGACAACTTTTTTATTTTACTCATTTTTACTCACGGGGGTGCTCCGGGAGCACCTCTGCTCCCCCGGGGCTCCCCGCGCTTCCGGGAGCAGTTCAGGTCAAGACCTTCAAAATGAGATATCAACCACCTCTCTACCCCTTTCCAATCTCGAGATAGAGGGGGGTACACGAAAATGTGAACAATAATAAGAATAAGAACAAGCAAAGTGGCATGAACGGGTTGCCGCTGTCATTTTCCTCTTATAAACGAGATAAGTCAATTATCCTACAATATTACTTCTTGCCCCTATGACAACTTTTTATATACTCTTAGAGATCTTTCGATTGATACCCATATTGTTGTTTTTCCATAACTTTTGATTTTGAGCCAGTTTGGCCGGTTTGGGCAATTTTGTAGTCCTTTGAGGCCCGTAACGCATTTTCTGTACATTTTGGTGCTTCGTCCCTATTACAACTTTCTATCCACTCAATGAGAGCTTTCAAATGACACCGGTATCGACTGGATCCGACAATTTTCAGTTTTGGTCCATTTTGGCCGGTTTTGGCCATTTTTGACCCTTTTGAGGCCCCGTAACTCATTTTCTGTACATTTTGGTGCTTTGAACCTATTACAACTTTTTATCTACGCAACGAGAGCTTTCAAATGATACCGATATGAGCCCGATCTGAGAACTTTCAATTTTGAGCCATTTTGGCCGTTTTTGGCCATTTTTCACCATTTTTCGCCTCATAACTCAAAATGAGTGCATTTTCAGGCCTTGAGCCTATTACAACTTTTTCATTACTCGTCGAGAGCTTTCGAATGATACCAAAATTAGCTCATTTGGACAACTTTTTTATTTTACTCATTTTTACTCACGGGGGTGCTCCCGGAGCACCTCTGCTCCCCCGGGGCTCCCCGCGCTTCCGGGAGCAGTTCAAGTCAAGACCTTCAAAATGAGGTATCAACCACCTCTCTACCCCTTTCCAATCTCGAGATAGAGGGGGGGGACAAGAATCCGGAGAAGAAATAATAATAATAAATAATAAATCCTACCGGCATCAACGGGTTGTCGCAGCCATTTTCCTCTTATCTAAAGGGTCAAAACTCAGTTTTGGTACATTTTCAAAACTTGCTTCTATTACAAATTTTTTCCTACTCGTTGACGGCTTTCAGATGAGTACCATATCGACTACTTTTGAGACAATTTTTGAAAATTCGGGCTTTCCGGGAGTTACCGGATTTTTAGTTTTTCGGTTATAACTTTCGCTAGGCGGATTTCCGGAAGATCCCGCAAGCAGGAAACTTGTTCAGCTCGACGAGCTCTTTCATTTGAGCCGCATATCGACCATTTTCGGAGAAATTTTTCAAAATCCGGAATTTTCCGGATCGAATATCTCGAAATCCGTAAATTTTCCGGAAATTTCGATTTCAGTTTCGAAATCAGCGTGGTCGACTTACCCTATGACAACCTTTTAAGCAAAATCGGAGACAAAAAATTTTTAAGTCCAAAATCCGGGTTTTCGTGAATTCCCGGAGTTTCAGTTTTTCGGCTATAACTTTCGCTAGACACATTTCCGGAAAATGTCGCAAGAAGGAAAGTTGTTCAGCTCGGCGAGCTCTTTCATTTGAGCCCCATATCGACCACTTTCGGAGAAATTTTTCAAAATCCGGAATTTTCCGGATCGAATATCTCGAAATCCGGAAATTTTCCGGAAATTTCGATTTCAGTTTCGAAATCAGCGTGGTCGACTTACCCTATGACCAACTTTTAAGCAAAATCGGAGACAAAAAATTTTTACGTTTCCCTTGGTCCCCCCTTACGATTTTTAAAATTCCGGGATTCGCCATTCCCGGAATCCGGGAGATATCGGGATGCCCTTACAAACGGGAGCACTTCAGGTCACCCTACAACTATGGTGAGAATTTCAGCCCGATCGGTCCAGCCAATCTCGAGAAAAAGGGGGGGACACAAATGTTGACCGGAATAATAAATAAATAAATAAATAAATAAAGAAACTTAGCCATAACAAAGGGTTGTCTTTTTTTTAAAAAAATGCGACAACCCAATAATAATAATAATAAATAAATAACGGACATACCCAAGTTAAAGGGTTGCCTTTTTGTTGAAAAAGCGGCAACCCAATAATAATAATAATAATAATAATAATAATAATAAACATGTCCAGAACATAGGGTTCCAAACCCTTTGGAAAAGGGCGGGAACCCAATAATAATAATAATAAATAACGGACATACCCAAGTTAAAGGGTTGCCTTTTTGTTGAAAAAGCGGCAACCCAATAATAATAAACATGTCCAGAACATAGGGTTCCAAACCCTTTGGAAAAGGGCGGGAACCCAATAAATGCATTTTGTAAATCTCTTAATATCAGCTGTAATGGCAACAACAAACTACCATTTATCTATATAATTCCAAAATTTCATAAAACTCCTATAAAATTCAGAACTATAATAGCGAGTCGTAACACTTCTTGTAGTCCTCTTTCAATTACTCTAGATAAAATACTCAAGCTTATTTCCATAAGTAGAAAAAGGCGAAGTAAAATATTAGAGTGTACTACAAATTGTAATCCTTTTTGGATCATCGATAGCAATAAGCCTATACTAAAAACACTAAAACAGTTAAATGGAAATAAAATGGCCAAAACAATTAATACTTACGACTTTACTACCTTGTATACTACATTGCAGCATAACA
>JASAND010030847.1:0-16857 GCA_030248195.1 Trissonchulus latispiculum
GACTGGCACAGCCCCTATTATTAGCCCCCGAGTGCACGAAGGTAGCATACGCAAGCTCGACTAGCGAACTGATGTCGCATAGTAACGAGTAACGATCAGTGATGGAGCCAGGTCACTTATCCATAACCCCGGTGATCCGGTTTTCCAGAAAATCCTAAAAAGGTTTTAACGAGCATCCTCAGTGACCGGTCCGATTAAAAGTGTCAATAAAGCCACAATCAGTTCTTGTCTTACAGAAGGAAGAAATAAGTTGGGCATTGTCTTCTCAGAACGTATAATTTTGTTTGGACAAAGAACACGGAGCAGAACGCCAAACCGCACCTAACCATTGACTCCCAGCAAATCCCAGTCACCAAAACCCCGACCTTTCTGGGAATCAAATTCGATCCATTTCTATCCTTCAGGGCCCACATCGACCAGCTCATCTCTAGACTCAGAAGAAGAAACAATATTCTTCGATCCCTAGCTGGTACCAAATGGGGATGCAAAGAGGAAGACCTTCGGAAGGTTTACCTTGCTTATATTGCATCCGCCATTGAATATTGTGGCCCTGACTGGATGACGACTACCGCTCCTTCCAACCTGAAACTGCTTCAAACAATCCAGAACGAGGCCGCCAGAGACATAACAGGCTGCCCTAGAGGATCCCCTGCTGAACTCACAGTCAAAGAGGCAGGCCTGGTGCCCCTCCATGTCCGTGCCAAATCCCTAACTGCTTCAGCATACAAAAAGTATCAGTGCCTCCCGGATTCTACACCCACTGGCAGATTCTTTTGCTGCCCTGACTGCCAGTCGCCTGGCCTCCCAGATCTCCTGGCGGGAGGAGAGCCGGTCTCTAACAGTGCCGGCCTCCACCGACAGCCTGGTCAAGGAAAAAATAGCCACAATCAGCCCGTTTCCGCCCTGGGAAGCCCCATCCGAGCTGGAAATTGTGTCTGAAATCTGCGGCATCTCCAGAAGAGACCAGGGGTTTTTTGGTTTTCGGATTTGCGTCAACCTTCCGTCCCAAGGTGCGTCCAGTTAAGAAATTTTGCGTCCAGGTAGAATTTTTGTTTTATCGTGTTTTCTGTGCATAACAATGATTTATTTATAAAAATTTTGATAATTTCTTTAGTGTAACACTATTTAGACAATTTAGAAAGTTGATGCTGCTCAACAGTAATGCACGATTACAAGGGTACCTATAGAATATAGATGCGGCCAATGTACACGGCGGGGGGTCAGGGGGGCGGAGCCCCCCAGAAGTTGAAGAATTTTTTGCAATTCCAGAATAATCCGTAATGGAAATTAAAAAGATTATATTTGGCACCTGTTTCATCTAACGCAATACCTTGAGTAATTTTCAACATTATTGACACACATTATTCCGATATTTCAATGTTATATAATATAGTTAAACTAATTAAAGTATTGAAAAGTAATGAAATATTTAGGAATAGCATTGAGAAAAAGGTAGTAAATATCAAACATACATTCAGTTTTGAAAACTCTGAGAACTACTGATCCCTGAAAACAGTATTGGAAGTGAACACCGGGGGGTCTGGGGGGCGGAGCCCCCCAAAAGTTGGAGATTTTTTGCAATTACGGATTAAAATTACGGATTAAATCCATAATGGTAATGTTTAAAAGAATTAATTTGGTATCTGTTATACATATGTAGCGCTTCTACCAGGGCTGGTGGACCAAGAAGAAACCAAGGACAAGCCCGAACGGGAGGCGTCAGGCACCCTCGTACCCACGAAACCAGGACCTAGAAGAGAGAAGGAAACAGGGAAGTTCAGCTTTTTCACTCACCATTGAAAGTAAAAAATTGGCTCAGCCGGGTTTCAAACCACGGCCCTTCTGACTCCGGAGCAGACATGCTAACCAACTACACCACAGGGCCATCAGCTGAACTCCCATTGCAGGCTTATCAATCTTTCCTATGCCTGCTTCCCTTACACATATCTAACTAAAGCATCTAACGCTATTTCATTCTTTGCGTAAATTGCAACTGTAAATTTTCGCATTTTGAATAAAGTCGGTATCCGCATACAAGAACGTGTATGCGTGGTGTAGTATTATTCTTCAAAAATGTGTTAAAAACTCAAATGTTCACGATGCTTTACTTATTGATGTGAAATTTACGAGTTCAACAAGATCTATGGATACAGGAGGACAACGACTTAACAAATAACATTGAGGCATGGCCTTGCAGCTTGGCATTCCATGACACAGTGGAAAACACCGGGGGTCTGGGGGCGGAGCCCCCAGGATCCGAAGAAATTTTTGGAAAAAACGGAAAAATTGGTACTGGAAACATTAAAGTTTTTACTCTTACAAAAGTGAATTTTCTCCCGAAATAATGTTGCGTCTAGCTTGCGTCCCGTTAAAATTTCATTGCGTCCAGATAAGAAACTTTGCGTCCAGACGCACATCTGGACGCAAAAAACCCTGGAAGAGACCCCTCAGAGAAGAAGGAATCTGCTACGGAAAGTATCCTGGATCGCCTGACCCCGGCCGACATTGAAATCTACACTGACGGATCAGCACGAGAAGGAACCAAGAACGGAGGAAGCGGCGTCTATATTCTTCACCACCTGCGACTCCGGTAGATTTCAGGGCAGTGAAATCCCTAATTTAGAGACATTTCACTAGCACGTGGCAATCCGGTTTATCCTCGGAAAGACTAGACCTGCCTCGAATCCCTCCAACCCTGACCCGAAGGAAAATGGACAATCCAGGGCTCACAGGTCAATCCTGTCCCAACTTCGTGTCGGGGGATTCTCTCCAATCCTAAACTGGTATCTCCATAGGATTGGGGCCCGAGATTCTCCCTCAAGTGCCAACTGCCCTGATCAGGAAGACACACTGTCGTCCTGTGGTCCTCAGGGAAAAGCCTCGGGAGGTCCTTTCCTTGCCTTTCTCAGAGAATGCGGCCGCCTCCGTCCTGGAGGTGTCCGGGCCGATTGAATCTGTATTCAGGTGGCTGGAAGCATCAAAAACAACAACAAACAACAACAACAACAACGTAAATTTTGTCAAATTCTTTAGACTTTTACCCATTAAAAAAGGAAAAAGTTTCAAACACTGTGGTGGATCAGGATCACAGATTCAGGAGCGGGTCGTAGACCCGCTCCAAGACATGATCCGAACTGACCAGTTTTCATCACAGGTAGATAACCACATTTTCGGGGACAGAGAAAAAATTCCAGAGCTTTACACAACAGATCAACCCCGCCCCCACGGGGAAAAAGGCACCTACCATGGCGCTGCTATCCATGCCCTGGCTGGTTCTATCCGCCGTTGACGTAAACCTAGAGACACTGCGCCGGGGCAGCGGGGTCAGGCGTAGGCCCGTGCCCGGCTTGACATGCATGATGGGGAGCCCCTGCTGATCAGTGATTCGTTTCCTGATCGGATGCTGACGATCCACCCGGTGATAGTCGGCCGACTGACTGGACAGATCTTCAGCGGAGGAGAGTTCGGCTGAAATAGACAGAAAACAGACACAAAGAATGAATTATTAAAGGTTGGTTAGATTTCTGGGTGTCCACGTTTTGATATGTAGTTTCCTATTCTTAGAAACAAAGACTGAAAGATACATACAAATCTAGACAGGAAACATAATCAGATGAATTAAATAAATAAATAAATACGTACAGTAGAGTAAGGATTGTACACAAAAATTCACACACAGTATATTAACACACAACAAAAGTATGTATTTGAATTATCAGTTAGCCAATTTTCAGTACAATGCTTTACTGTTTTGCTGCAGCAATTAGGTATCACAATGTGATGACCATCACGCCGAGAGCGGTGCAATGTGTTATCCAGGAAACCAGCAAGGTCGGTCAAAAACAACTCAACCAATTTGCCAGAAGAAGTCTCAAAACCCGGTCGATAGATATCAATACCCGGTCAACTCAGTAAGGCCAACTTGCGGGCAAAGGAAAGGTGGTAACCTGGTGGGTGGAGATTTTTCAGACAATTCTAAAACTGCTCGTTTTCCTGTTTTGGAAGCTAACAACTGGAAACCCTGTTTTTGAAAGGAAAGACCCACCCCCCCCCGAATTTTGGACGCAACCTATTCCATTGACTCAAAAACACGATAGAATATAAGTATAGGTATATATTATTATATATTATAGGTATATAACCTTGGGAGGTAATACGACCCCCAGAATCCGGGGGGCATAGGCGCTCCACCAGGTCAGGCGTCAGATAGTTGCTGAGGGAAAACCACTTTCGATACATCTCGTAGGGATAGGGTCCCAGGTGCGGGTCCAGGTCCCGTAAATTCTGCCGCCCGTAGCGTTCAGCGTCCTCCGGGCTTACGTCAATGATATCTGAAGAAAAGAATGACGATACAGAAATTTGGGAAAAAATCGAAAAAAACTACGTTTTACTTATATACAGGTTCTGTTCAGTTTTAAAGCAAAGCAATCTGTTTGTTTGGAAAGAATATCTGAAAAAGTACTGAAGTCTAACAAGGGTCATGCCAAGCCAAGACCCAGACCACAGAACAACCGTAACGTTTTAAGGTGCACGTGCACACTTTTCCAACCAAACTGTCCACTCCCAAAAGAATATGGAGGCTTTTTATGGCTCAGGAATAATTCTAAATTGTAGTTTTTAAACAGCTCCAAGTCACTAGCGTAGCCAGAAAAAAATTTCGGGGGGGGGATGCAAAATTTTTCCGGAAGGTCTGGGGGACGGAGCCCCCCAGAAGCTGTGAAATTTTTCTATTTCGTGACCTTCGTGGAATTTTTACAGAGCATTCGTTGAAATTACGATAATATTTAAGGCGCAATGCTTGGTTATGCACCCAAATGATGCAGAAGGTGGTCAAAGTACATTAAGTAGGGCAATTATTACTCATCTTTTAGTGCGAAACACGTATTACAATGGTCTAATACACATATTTCGCGCCGAAGGCGCGAAAATTTTTTGAAAAATAGGCGTTTACATACGTGGCAGGAAAAATTTCTGGGGGGCAACACCATTTCGGGGGGGGGAATTCCCCCCATTCCCCCCCTGGCTACGCGCCTGGCTCCAACACTTGAAGTGTCCTCCTAGTCCAAGCGTCACTTGAATAGCCGAAGGGGTGGTGGGAGGAGAAAATCGCTAAAAATTCGTACTTAAAAATTGCTTGCTCCCGCCCCCCTGTTCGAAGAAATCCTCCACTGGATGTCCCCCCGCCAAAGTTCACCCCTGTCCAGAAAAAGCCTATCAAATATTCTGTCCCCCCTCCCCGTAATCTTGACAGAATGCCAGCAAACCTCTGGCATATTTTCAGTGGAGGGGGGTGCCCTCCGCTCGACGACCTAACCCCACCCCCATTCGAGGAGCCCGCCCTCCATGAAATTAATTCCGACGTAACTCAAACAACCAAAAAACTTACCAAATTTTACCATTTTCATCATAAGGTAGGTTTCAGAAAGTTTTCCGGCTTCGCCGGATTTTTAAAGGAATTTTCGCGATTTTCGCTTGAAAACACTTTAAATTAGCTATTTTATCAATTATTCGCAGTTGTTACGTGTCATACAAACGTAAAAATTATAGAAAATTTCAATGTCCCCCGCTCTGGCACTTTTTTAGTGGGGGGGGGGGTGTGGACCCACCACTTTTCGGTTCTCCCTCCACTTTTCGGAGCCCCACTTATCGGCAAGCCCCCACCCACTTTTTTGGGGGTCGCCCAAAAGTGTCATAAAATTAGGTTTTTGAGGACAAATTTTCTCAACTTTTAGCTAATTTATGGACTTATAAGTTCATTTTAAGCTTAAAAACAGCGATGTTTTGCGTTTTTACCTTAAAAATGCTCAGTTTTCGCTAAAAATTTTGATATATTTTTACCTTTGGCTCGCCCCTCCCCCCACTTTTCGGAAGCCCCCCCCCACTTTCAATACTCTAAAAAAATGCCAGCACTCTGGGTGAGCCATCCAACGAGCCCCCCCCCCCCAAGAAAAAATAGCCAAGAAATAACCCAGAACCTTCATCCGGATTGGACCACCGTTTGACCAGGACCTCCTTGGATTTGAAGTCATGAAATAGGCCAATACGAGGCGCCACTCCGCCCTGTTTGCTGACCGCACTGGAAATAAAAAAATTATTATATTTATTAAATCTATTAAAACAATTAATAATTAAACAGGAAATGGCACAATGAATGAATATAATAGAAAAATGTTAAAGCGGTCGGTTTGACTTCAACTTTGTTAACACAGTATTCTTCTAATCCTAACACTTCACATTATCCAAATTAACGCAGTATTTATCTTCAAATCAAAGCATGCCCCTAACATAACAGATAATGAAACAAGAATAATGAGACATTGGCCAAGATTTTAACGCCACCAACGCCACATTTTAAAGCTCTAATTATACACCAGTTCACCAGAATCTCAAATCATCTTTAGCTTAAAACTACTCAAATACCAGCAGGAAACACTGTAAAACTTAAAAAAACAACCCCAAAGTCAAACCAAATCTTCACCTGCAGTAGATAAAATGCACTCCGGGCGGTATCATCTTAATGCCCTTGAACTTTGACCCGGTGGCCCAGGTGCTGTAGTCCACCCCAAACTGAGAGCCAGGGGGCATATCCAGGAGCAAAAACGCAGCACCGTGCTCAAACAGCTGTCGGGCTACTTCCTGATCCTGAACCGAAGTTGAGGGCAAACTGGTCAAAAGACCAGTTGACGACATGCTAATTAAAAGTAACTAAACAAAAAATTTTGTAAAAAATATATAATTCCTCTGTGCTTATTCTAGGAAATTTTTCTTGGGGCCTTTGTGGGGCCCTCAGGAAGCGGGTCACTCTCAGGTGGGGGCGAAAATTTTTCTAAAAACATGCCAAAAATTACGCTATTTTTATACGTAGTAATTTGACAAAAAAGTTAGTTTCGTTTTTAGTGCAAAAATAAGCGGATTTAGTTTTAAAATAGGCAAAAACTTAGTAAAAATCTCCGGCGAAGCCGGAAAGTTTTGAACATTTGGCCTTGTGAGCGACTTTTTCAGGGCAAAAGTTGGTACCAAAAGGGGCACCCACTTTTGGAGGGGGGGAAGGCGATTTTTTCTTTGGGGGGATGGTCGTTTATGGGGAGGAATAAGCTCAGTTTCTAAATTCAGAAATTTGAAAAGCTAAATACACAATCAGTAACGCAAGATCCACCTCAAAATCACATCGACAACAGTCAGGCGACGAAGCAAGAGTCATGCTAGCTATGACTGATGGGGAGAGACATAGGTTATTGTCCTCGTGTAGTCTTTTGGCTGGCAATAACAACGACAACAAGAAATCAGTTTGATTGGGAAAAACAAACTTTTGTATTATTTGTGACGGGGCATTAGATGCAAGTATAAGAAAGTTAGTCTTTTATAGTAAACTACTGGGAGGATGTAGTGAGTTTGAGGAGGGGTCGAGTACACAGGTGGACAAGGGGGGAATTCCCACCCCCCTCGGCGAAGTCGTCCACAAGCAGTCGCGAAATTGCTCCCACAAGGGTAAGAAAATTGCCCAAAATATAAGTTTTACGACCAACATTTCCAAAAATTTTCCGGCTTCGCCTTAATTTTTCACTCAAAATCACTATTTTTTGCTGAAAACGACCGAAAAGCGTGTGTTGGCTAAAAAATTGCTGTTTTTGTGAAAAAATGGCAAAAATCGCTTTCAAAAGTACCCCTAAGAAAACTCCACAAGGGGTACCCAAATTTGCTTCCACAAGGGTCAGTGAAATTTGACCTCCCGTTTAGGTATGGTCAAACCCGAAGGCCTAAAAGCTGGGCTTATTCTAGTGGGTGGTGGGCCTCCCATAAACACCCTTCCCCCCCCAAAATCGCCACCCCCAAAAGTGAGTGCCCCTTTGGTAAAAACTTTTGCCCTGAAAAAAATCGCTCAGAAGGCCAAATTTCCAAAATTTTTCCGGCTTCGCCGGAGATTTTTAGTCGATTTTTGCCTATTTAAGCACTAAATCCGCTTATTTTTGGCAATTGCTATAAAAATAGCGCAATTTTTAGCATGTTTTTAGAAAAATTTTGAAAAATTTTCGCCCCCCCCCCAAAAATGACTCGCCCCCCGAGGGGCCCCCCCAAAGAGCCCCCCCCAAGAAAAAATCCCTAGAATAAGCCCAGAAAAGTCCCAATTTCCGTTCTTCCGGGTTTTCCGAAAATCCTGTTTGTGCGTATCTTTTTTTACTTATCTCAGTATTGCTACAAAGGCTCACCGGTTTTTTACAGTTTTTAATACACGTGTACGTGGCTAAAATTATTAAATGCTAATGGTTAGTTAAATTAAGTATATACTGCAAAGTTGAGTTATGTACTTATACAAGAGGTTTTACGGCAGGTTCCCGTGTATTGGGTTTCTTCGCTCAATCCTTTCCCCACTCAACGTTAGCCAAGCTAGCTAGCAAGCCGTTAGCGAAGCCCCATTTTAGTTGCCTTCTTCAGTTTTGGGCCTTTTGATCACATTTATGCTTGAAAATCCCTGGTCGGAAAAATATATTAATTGATGCAGTGGGAAGCTGGAGCAGGCACCTTCATGACCGTACATGTGCTTGGGGGTGGGTTTCACCCCTCCCCAGACCTAAACCTCACTCCCCCCAGAGGGGTCCCTCACCCCCACCCAGAATCCGGATTGTTCCGGGTTTTTGGGCAAAAAGCCGGAAAAATCCAGTTTTCCGGCGGCCCCCAACTCTCTCCTGCACATGTCTGTTCTTGACATTTCGACTCCGGTATTCAGACATCCAGTAACTGCTCTTTTTATTACCACCCACTCCTAAAATTCTTAAAAACTGACCAAATCAGCTAGAATTTGGCGTGGGTATGTTTTCGACCTAGCAGAGTTCACATTTCCCAAAATTCGATTTTTTTCGATTCGCAAGGGGAACCGAAAATTTTTTGTCTTCGCCTTTGATGAAAAGTTGCATATAGTGGTTTTCTGGGGCGGGCGCTGAGCAAGTATCTGAGATCAGTTCTTAGATTCAGCTTTCGGTTAGCTGAATATATATAACTGGGTTTACTTTACTGGGGGGGGGGGCGCCCCCATCACTTTTCGGGTTCCCCCCCCCATTCGACCTCTTCCCCCCCCCCTCACTCCCACTTTTTTTGGGCTTCCCCCCTCACTCACCTTAAGGTGCCCAGAAAATGCCTAATTTTTAGGACTTTTGGTCAAAATTTACAAAATGTTTCCGGGTTCGCAAATTTTTGGTCAAAAATCGTCTTTTTGGTGCTAAAACTCAATTTTTGAGCACTTTTAAGCTTCGTTATAGTAGTATATGTAGAAAACATGCTTTTTATACGGTATTTTTGGCATTTTTAGCCCATTTTATTCCCCCCCCCCACTTTTCGACCTCCCCCCACTTTTTTTCACCTAAAGAAACCCAGTATATAAGCTAAAGTGTGAAGTGGGCACAGAAATAAACCTGGGACTTCCGCAGGAGTGCTTGAACTGACCGTCGTAGTACGCCGGAAAAGATGGCACCCCTTGAAACAGCGTCAGCTAGTCATGGTAAAAATAGTCGAAAACTTAAAGAGAACCATTGATTTTACTCGTCTGCAGTTCCATACTTTCACACCCACTAGGTCTCTTTAGTCATCTGACAACACCTAGCTTTTACACAATTTTGGAGAATAATGGGGAAAGGCTTTCGAAGAGTGAAGGAAAAGACTACCAAGTCAAAAATGTGGAACAATTGCTATGCCGTAATATGTACACGACGTAGAGTAATTGAAAAATGTTGATTAAACGAAAACTTAAAGATGTGCCGAAGAAGTGTGAGACTCCGCACAATAGAGCGGAGACCCTACCCTCTAGGATAGTGCCAGCCTAACCAAATTGTATATGACCTTCTTCTGCGTGCGGTAACACCTAAACTATTTCTGAAAAAACTAAGAATACAGACACTAAACAAAAGCGAGACAATAAATACTTTACTATACATTTTCACAGACAACGTTATACTCTGTATAAATACGCAGCACAAAATTCACAAAACAAAAGGCTGTATTTCAATCGTTGCACAGACTATTAATAACAATCAACATTAAACATTCATGCTTTAGGTTGGCAATTCAGAATATTTCAAATTTCAAAATTCTGAAAAATCAAATTCAGTTTACAAAACCTCTACTCAGAAATACCGAGATTACAAAACACCGAGCAAGACGCAAGGTACACACCTAGTTGCTAAGTTTCCATTTTCAAATAAAACCCAAAAACTTAGTCTAACACCACAATGTAAAACATACTACGACGTAAGTGCAAATTTGACGAATATCGCAAGCAAACCCGAAAAATAACAATCT
This sequence comes from Trissonchulus latispiculum, assembly GCA_030248195.1. Lineage (NCBI taxonomy): Eukaryota > Metazoa > Nematoda > Enoplea > Enoplida > Ironidae > Trissonchulus > Trissonchulus latispiculum. Next base: position 10,291 of record JASAND010030847.1, read on the forward strand.
AACAATTTATTCAAGAAATCGTTACAAACGTATCGTAAAACTACGCTTCCAGCCAAACTTAGGAAATTCTGTCCAAACCCTGATCCTGACATAGGAATGTTTCTCGAAGGGAATGATAAAATGTCATTTCACATTCTGTGAAGTTCCCGTTTATGTGTTTTAATTTACTAGGTTTGATTGCCCTGCCCTCACTAAAAACAAAACAATAGTCCCTAACAAATACCATGTAAACAAAACGCTTAAACAACAAAATTATTTATCATCTAAATATCAAGAAAAAGTGGGGAAAGAAGTTGAAATTTCCCTGTCAGGAAGTTTTCCAATCCAGGGCAGAATTGGAAATGAAAACAATGGCCCGATCCTTGAATTCGTAGTAGGATGTGGCATGAAATGCAATGTTGGACAGGACAATAATGTATTCACAGCCAGCAAACAGGGAATAAACTAAAATAATAAAAAAGTAAAAATAAAATAAATAGGTCGTCCAATTCTCCAGACGTTAATAGACATTGTTTAGCTTATAATGTCACAGCAACTATTCGGCGATTAGAACCTCGTTACGTTACTGAAGCAAGTTTTCATCCCGTGAAGTCTACTGCGTACAATATCATTATATATTTCAAATATTATGCGTGCCAACACGAAACTAAAAAAGCAAAATTGGTTAAAACAAAATCAATTCAAGTCTCACCAAATGGTATAATACAACGTCTGTTTCCTCGAAAATAAAGTCATCATGTACGTATATGTACCAGGATCTTTTAAGAATTGCTTCGGGTGTGGGAAAGGGCTCGAGGGAGATTTTTGGCAAAACACAGCTAAAAATTTGCATTTGTTTGACGTATATATGTTATATGGAGAAACGCAAAAATCCTCCATTGAGGCCAATTTTTGAAACTTAGCCCAATTTTGGAGACCAAAATATCCCGGGAAAGCGCAATGCCTGAAACCCCTACTCCTAAAAGCACTCAGCATACTACGCCACAGTGCAAACGGCGGCTACAGGCCATTCAGGGTCAAGATCGCCCTCTCACAACAAACAGGCCCGGGGTCAAAATTCCGTCACTTAGCATACAAAATAGATATACCACTCTTACTTCCAGGTTCACAATAGGTATTGTGTCTCATGAAAAAGTAGAGACTGAGCACAAACGAGCCCATGTTAACCATGAAAATTATGGACTTCATCTGAAAGGAATGTTCACCCTGAAACAGCACAGCACAGACACAGTTTGTACAATTTGAACCAATCAACATCTGCACAGTTGTTTTCGAGCTTCAGCATACCGAGCGAAGTTGTTTGACACTGACAGTCACGTCAGGTCAGCCGATTGCTAAGCGCTGGCTTTTTTCTACAGGGGGGTGGGGGGCGCCCCCCCCCAGAATTTCGTACCCCCCCAGACTTGGGTCGCCCCCCAGGATTCGGGCCTTCCCCCCCAAGAACTTTAAAGTGCCCGGAAACATAGGGTTTTGAGGGTAAATTTTGAAAAAATTTTTTGGCTTCGCCGGATTTTTACACATTTTAAGCATCTTTTTAGCTATTTTAAGCTTAAATTGAGGTTAAAAATAGTTAATATTTTAGCTCAACAGCAAAAAATAGCAATTTTTAAACATTTTTGAAAAAATTTTCTTCCCCCCAGAAATCCGTGCCCCCCCTAGACCTGAGGGGGGGCCGCCCCCCAGACTTCCCCCCCAGAAATTTTTTCCTAGGAAAAAGCCAGAAGCGTAGAGCACATCCAGCTTTTGAGCTGTGTGTCATACTCTTATCTAATACGTATTCTTGATTAGATCGATGTATATAATCCGTCTCAGGACAGCAGCTGGGTTTATTTTAGCGGGGTGGGCCCCCCCACCTTTCGGGTTCCCCCACTCCCACTTTCTTAGGATTCTCCCCCACGCTAGTTGAGCTGCACAGAAATTACCAAACTTTAAGTCTTTACGTTTGGTCAAAATTTTCAGATTGTTTCCGGTGTCGCCCTTATTTTTTGGTCTAAAAATTGTGACAACAAAAAAATTTCTGACAACAAAACTTTACTTCTTTGCTTATTACTTCTTAAGGTGCTGGTTTCCTTTCGGGTATTTTTGACTCTTACGGCTCTAATCCTTTACGTAAATGGCTAGAAGTTACGAAATAACCTATTTCCGTGCTTCCTCTTTTTTAGGTCCAGTCCCGGATTTTTAGGCCGGCCAAAGGATAAGAAAGTTTTGATTTTTGGCCTTAAGCTTCCAGTAGGTAGACCAGACACGGGATTGGTTGTTATGGCAGGAAAGAGGACACAAAAATGAACATTTCTGCTTCTACAACCTTTGAGCTATCTCCAGTGGTTAAGTCAGTATAAGCAAAAAACCATTTTGAGGGTCAAAAAATGGCCATTTTCGAGGAAATTAGTTTTTTCAGAATTACAGCCAAACCTTGCGAACAATTTTGTTCCATTTATACTCAATCAATACAGCGTCTAAACGCACATTTTATGAATCCCTACTAGCCGGACTTTATTGCTTTTAGCTAGAGATTTGGCCGGAAAACCATTTTGGCAAAACTGCGGTTTTCTTGTTTTAAACATCGATTTCTCAAAAACTGCCCGACAGATTCCGGAGATTTTTGGCAAAATGGAAATTCGTACAATTGCGGAGGGACGTTTTTCTTGGTTTTGGCTAAAACGTCCCCAGTTTCGAGAAAATTTAGTGCAAAGTTTAAAAATTTACTGCTTCCGTGCATTTTGCAAATTTTCTCAACCCTTGAGTGATACTGAGCAAAACCCCAAAAAACGTCCCTCGGCCCATATGTCCTTAGTATGATAGTGCAAAAAGAAATTTTGTCTGGCTCCGCAGTTTTGAAAAGTCAATGTTCAAAAAATTTTGGTCTATATTTAGCCGTTATGTCAGAAAATGTTTGCTAATTTTTTAATAATTTTGCTAGATTCGTAAGCTCATATGAATGTCCTCGTTATAAGCTTTAAAACGATGTATAAAGCTCTTTTCAACTCCCAAAATTGCGAAAGTTATAGCGTTTTAAAAATCACCACAAAACCACTGCACAAAAGGATACCATCACCTTAAACTTTAGCTTAGTTATAGTAGTATGCAAAACGGATAGCTGGGCTGGCTAGACCCGAGAAAGCTATGTTGTGGCTGTCTCCGGGGATTTTAACTCATCGGACGTAAGTTCGTAGTAGGTACTAACCAGTGGCTTAGACCACTCAGGCAATTCGACTACTGTCTAAAGAACGAACACTCTTGAAAATTTACTTACTCAGCAAATTTATTGCTCAGTTACGTAATATGTAGGAAGTCAAGTTCAGCACATCAAATCTATTAAACTCGGATACGTTTTTGAAAAAAAGGAGACGTCCTCCGTCGTGATGTCGACCAGACTCTGAGACTCCTTCTGACAACTTGGTTGAGTTGTTTTTGACCAACCTTACGGGGCCAGTTTCCTTTGGCCACTTTGCACCTCCGGGTGATGAGCATCACAGTGTGATGTCTACGTAATGCAGGAAACAAACAAATAAACTCACGAGAGAAAAGCTTCGCCGTCTACCGCTGTAGTTGAACAGCCATAGCGTGAGAATCATATAAAGCGTTGCGCAGATCATAAAACCGCAAAAGGCTGCCTGATGCATATCTGCAAAACAAAAAACACGCAAAAAAGTTAAAAATAGATAAAAAGTTTAAACGTACGTAGTTCTGCATATTGTATGTGGCAAAACTAGAGTACAGTACATTTCATGGAAAGCAGCAGGATTGGTGGCGTGATTTACACATGGGCGGAAACGCCAAAATGTCGCGAAGTCCTAGCGATTTTCGCCAAAGTTGGCAAAAAATCCGAAAAAACTTTTCTGGCCAAAACTGCCGTCACATCGCAATATTTCGCCAATTTGCAAACAGCGCCAACAGTTCTAGATTTCTCGAAATGTATATATACTGTACAGTTGCTTCCCCCATGTCACCCCTGAGTCCCAACCACGGTTTTTGGGACAAACTGGAAAGATTTCCTACTCAACCATATATATGTACGTATGTGCGTATAATGCGTATATACGGACGATTATATACGTATATACATACATACGTACGATTACGGTAATCTTGAATTTCCTGATTCTGATGCCAGGTTTCTGCGTCGCTTTGTGAATCACTTCGGTGTGGAGCTGGCCGGGTCGTGGATAACCTATATATACTTCTCCGCCTGTGTATGTAAGGAGTCCTTTGGATTCGACTATAAAAAACCAACAGTTGGCCCACTCAAAACAAAACTGGGCTGCTTTCGATGCAAAAGACTTGAACATTTTCGAACCAATTTAATCATGAAATTTTCAAAAATTGTTTTGGGGAGGGGGTGCAACCTACATTTTTCAACAATTATATAACCCAACATACACTACATACTTTTATTTTCCACCGACGAAACATAGGTAAGCAGGGTGAGGCATAGATTTTCTGCAATATGCAGAAGGGCAATCAGATTGCACAGCAGACTATAACTGAGTTCCCCGTAGCGCGGACGCAGCGGAGAGCTCAGGTAATAGTTCCGATAGGCTACGGCCGTCACCAGACGCGGAAAGACGTGCAGGGCCACACAGAGGCGCCAGATGTAGACTTCGGGCCGGTAGTCACCGATGGCTGCTGAAATGGAGGGCAGCAGGTTGGCAACCTGAAACAGAGATACAGGAGAAAACGAAATCAAAACAGAATCATGACATAACGCCTAGCAGAGACACAGTTCCCAGAATCGCCACCAAATAAAATGGACTAGCATGACTATGAGAGTTTTCAATCTAGCAATTACATAGCTCTGGTAAACTGCCGACAGCAGAGGGCTAAATGTAAAAGTATATAAGCTCACGACGTTTAGCCTAGCCTAGCACGCTCTCGGGTTAGCCAGAGTCTGGCTTTGACATATCTAATATACAAGTAATAAAAATGCTCCTCCGGAGCATGAAAAAGTAATATGGGTGGTGGTGAGGTTGTAAAATCAACAGAGGACTAGTCTTAAAAATGCTTAATATGGGGGCTAGGTTCGAAAAAAGAAGAGGACTAGGTTGTGGGCGAATTAATATGGGCACAGCTTCGCCGAGCAACCCATATTCGCGGACTGAAAAAATTATATACAAGAATAAAAATGCTCCGATGGAGCATGAAAAATGCAATATGGGTGACACTGGGTTTTAAGCAGACAGAGGACTAGGTTTTAAAACGTTAATATGGGAGGGGCAGGTTGTAAATGCCAGGAGGACTAGGTTAAAAGCGCACTAATATGGACCAGCTTCGCTGAACAACCCATATTCGCGGAAATTGTCCAGACAAAAATGCTGGCGGCAATCCTTCAATAACAGTTTAACAATTTGTCGGCACGACTTTGCAGCTATTACTACGTATATATACATATAGTTGTGTTCGTAATACTTAACATTCCATAATTAATACAACTTACAACAATTTAATTAATTTAATTAATGCATATAATCCAACACTTAATACAATATATATGCAGTAAAAATTGGTGTCACAAATTCCGCTGTGGTAACTCACTATAAAACGCTTGAAGTATATAAAGCATAATATTTCAAAATCAGCAAGCTCGCCTGGAAAGCTGACGAATTTAGAACTTAAGACAATAAAGGTCAAATGCGGAGTGGAGCATGCGTACCCGCGAATATGGGTTGTTCAGCGAAGCTGGTCCATATTAGTGCGCTTTTAACCTAGTCCTCCTGGCATTTACAACCTGCCCCTCCCATATTAACGTTTTAAAACCTAGTCCTCTGTCTGCTTAAAACCCAGTGTCACCCATATTGCATTTTTCATGCTCCATCGGAGCATTTTTATTCTTGTCCTATTTCATTTTTAAGGTTCTCAGTAAAACTTAAGCAAGAATGTTAAAGCTTTATGAAAGAAACTTTAAAAATTCCCCCAATGATTACGTAACAGTCAAGCAAGCCATAGAACAAAGAAGCTTGAAAAGTACCAATTACAAAGTACAAAGATTTTGGCAGAAAACCCTCATCCACTACAAATAAGAATATTTTAGAAAGTTATCTGTAGTTTGTTATAAGCCATGCTGTACTTCAGCAGCACTCTACTGCAGCGCAACCAGATGCAAACGTCTGTGCCAAAAAAGGAGACTTGTACGGCATGATTTCTAAGGCTATTCTGCACGTGCCTGCAGAATTTCAGACGATTACAACATTTGTGTAGCTAGTTATAGGCCGTGCTGTACTTCAGCAGCACTCTTACTGCAGCGCAACTAGACGCAAACGTCACTGCCAAAAAAGGAGACTTATACGGCATGATTTCCAATGCTCTTCTGCACGTGGCTGCAGAGTTTCAGACGATTACAACATTTGTGTAGCTAGTTATAGGCCGTGCTGTACTTCAGCAGCACTCTACTGCAGCGCAACTAGACGCAAACGTCACTGCCAAAAAAGGAGACTTATACGGCATGATTTCCAATGCTATTCTGCACGTGCCTGCAGGATTTCAGACGATTGCAACTTACCTGTAGCTAGTTATAGGCCGTGCTGTACTTCAGCAGCACTCTCACAAGCAATACGTAACTGAACGCTACTA
>JASAND010030849.1:0-11442 GCA_030248195.1 Trissonchulus latispiculum
CATTAACATAGGGTCGGGTCTTGGGGGGGGGCTTGTCCCCAAAAAATTTTCAGGGGGCTTGTACCTTGAACAAAAATTTTCAGGGGGACTTGTACCTCAAGTAAAAATTCGCAAAATTTTTCGAAAAATTAACGCTAATTTTGTTAAAATTTGCAAAAAATCTTCAATTTTTGGAAAAAATTTCAAAATTTTGCCCGATTTTCCCGAAAACTAAACATTTTAGCTAAAAAATTCCGGCGCAGCCGGAAATTTTTTGAAATTTTACTGTAAAAACTAATTTTTTCCGGCTGTTTTCGGTTGACCCTTGGCCATTTTTTCGTTACCCCTTGTCCCCGACGGCGATAGGGCTTGTACCTTGTCCGGGTTGGGGGGGGCTTGGACCCCCCCCCAGACCCCCCCCGCGTTAACCTATGCTTGTAAGATGAAAACGAACCACTGAAAGGGTAAATATTTTTAGATATTTTGAAAGAGCAAAGCTTGCTGGTTCTAATGATATAAAGATTATACTAATTAATTATGTTAATTAACGAGCAATTAAGCAAAAACCATTGACATGGTCGAAACTTGAAAGTAACTTTGCAATCTCCATATGAAGTTTGAAAATGGCTTGTAGAATCAAAACGAACCACAGAATAGGTTGTTTTTCTTTTATAAATCGCAAGAACAGGTCTTAATCTATTCAGATATAATAAACTTTGATTGAATTTTGACGTACAGTGAGTGAACACTGGCCTTCTTTCTGACCATGTTGGGTTGTTTTGGCCGTAATAGCAGAATCCCTTTAATTAATTTAAATTAATGAGTGGACCGTGCTCTGCACTAATCATTGACAGTCGTTCTACACCTGCCAATCCGCCTGGGGAGCGGCACCCAACGGGCCTCTACCTAACTGTCCCGCAACAGCATAGTTAGTAAAAGTTAACTGCCAGCTCGAAACAACCCAACTTTAGCTTGAAACTTCATTACTATTAATTTCCCCAATTAATTCATGTCTTAACTATGGCAATAATTAAAGATACAGGTACAATGGCAGTCAAACACATTCATTCCATAAGTTCCATTCCGTTTTCCAGCAGAATCCAAGATCGAAACTCCATAAGAAACCAAAACTATTCATCACATATTTAGCCTTTTTTTAAGTTATTTTGGGGAGCCGCTTATCACTCGGATAGATTGTTCAAAGACGTCGTTTTTGGTCATGTCGTGTCCTAGATGCGTTCATTGGTTGGCACGCCGGCCGATTTGGATTGAAATACAAATATGGTGTTTTATTGAACAAATCCATATGACGGAAAATTCATTTTTATTACATTTATTTATTATTACTATTATTTTTTCACTGTTTTTTTACAACAAAACAGCTGTATTAAAATTGATAAGACTGCATGCAATAACTTCCAACTCTTAATTTTCAATTATTTAATTTCTCTGAATGGGCTTGAATATCTCTTCTTGATAGTACAATATCAGTTGTACAGGTAAGTACAACACATCTATATGTAAATGTGACCATATATCTCAATCACTGAATATATGGACAACGCATATATACATTTATATATTGTTTACACACATTTGCATAATTATGCGCCAAGTCTTTAGTTTAAAGTGGCAGCGGTCAGCGAGAGAAGGAGCTGGTTTTTCTAAGGCTGGTGCGAGGCTGGGGCAGGGGCTGGGTTTTACCAACACCTTAGTTTTCGCTGGTGTACAGGTTTACTCTACAGGTTAGTACTCGATACGCTGACAATGCAAACAGAGTACATGGAGACAGCTTTTGAAGACTGAAATTTTTGAAAGTTTTCATATTTTAAGTCTTTCAACACCTCGTGGGTGAGGTTTAGCAACGGTCGCTCCCTGTCGGAAAAGTTTTTGGAGCTGCCGCTCAACGCACCTGCCCCCCTCTCAATTAACAGGTCGCTCTATTAAAAATTACAGGTTTTGGTATCTCATTCAGTATTGTCGAAAACGTAAACAAAACTACAGGTTTTATCAGTTTTTTCTACGGGAAACTCCTGTAATTTTCACTATTCGAGAGACCGGTAAAACATACTATGCTTACTTTTATTGAAAATACAGGAAGTTTCGCTAGTGACTGACCGCACGGAAGCACTTTTGTAAAAACACTACGAGAATTTTATTGCTGTACTTTCTGCAGGAGTCTTTTTATGGGTGTTCCATGTAGTGATGTGAGAGCATTCACTATAAAATTATTATTTAAAATGATGCAACCATACATTTCTTTTTAACTCCCAAATTGAGAAAGTTATGTGATTTAAGAAATGCTGCACTGAAGGTAACCACCACCTTAAGGTGTATGCTATGTATATTATGTTGGTCACTGTCCAAATTTTATGATTTTGTTTCTAGGATACGAAGCTTTTTGCCATTGGTATGGGAGAGGATATCGACTTGCCAACCGTGCAAAGTATTGCTGGAAAATATAGTCGAGCTTTTCATTATATTGGACCACTTCAACCTCATGATGTGGAAGAAATAGGATCCAGAATAATGCAAGAGTTAACCTGTTCCAAGACAATGTTCAACGGTACACAGTTCTTAGCTATAGCGTTAGTCTTACCTGATGCATTTGAGTCTGCTCTTTATTATTGTTACTGGCTAATACGCCTATATAGTGTATATTTCTTTTTTGTAATTACACCAGTGTATATATATGCAATTTTTGCAGACTTTATATGTTGTATTTTTAGTGCCAGCACCTCTGGACGTTGATGGTATGATATCTAGTTCCTTATATTTATTCATTCTCGCACTTAGGTATTAAACATAGTGTAAGTAACCAGGATTGCCCATATTTAATTGTAAGTTGTGGGTTAAAACGTGGACTTCGACCACTGTGCCGTTACTTAAAGTGCAGTTACCATCATGCCGTTACTTAAAGGAGAGAGAGAGAGAGCTTTCTTTGGTATTTGTTCTGTTTAATTTGATGATTCGATGTGGCAAGCTATTGTTATAGTGCAAAAGTCCAAATTCAATGAAACCTTCCAAAATAACTTGTTTAGCGTAGTAACATGCTTTCCTGCTGACATTTCATACTAACTTTCGTGTTAGCACGCTTAACATTAACCAGTTTTGCTATCATGAAATGTTTCCAATTTTTATACCTCGGCGTCACAAACCCGTCATTTCCCGAATTTTGCCAAATAAGTCTCATGGCGTTGCTTGAAGTTAGCCAAAATCATATTCAATCGAAAGAGCTCGTCAAAATATTTTTGCTCTTAGATCAATTTTCCCATCTTCAACATTCAAAGAGGGGAGATATACAAGATAAAAGAATTTTTTGGGTAAATTCCAGCTGATTTCCAGATTTTTAATTACAGCAGCATGTCACCGCAACATTCAACAACGATGCATCCAAATTAACAACTGTCTGCAAGTAATGTTTTGTGCAAAAATAAGCTTGATTTCTTGAACCTAGCTGAAGTTGTTGCAAGGATTTCTCCGAACTGTCTCAGCCAAGCTTCAAACAATTTCACAGAAACATTTTTCGCACTATTGCCGTGGGTCATTTTTCTTGGTTCTTGTAGAAAATTTTACAAAGTTGTGTAATTCTCCTTTCAAGCGTCGAAAAATCGGAGATTTCAAAATGTTTTACTTTTTTGATAAATTTCTCGGGTTAGGGGTAACTTTGCAGGGGAGGCAGGCATAGGAAAGATTGATAAGACTGCAGTGGGAGTTCAGCTGACGGCCCTGTGGATTGCGGGTTAGCACGTTAGTCCCGGGATCAGAAGGGCAGTGGTTCGAACCGGCGGGCCAATTCTTTACTTTCAAGGGTGAGTGAAAAGCTGAACCTCCCTCTTCCCTTCTCTCTTCTAGGTCCTGGTTTTGTGGGTACGACGGTGCCTGACGCCTCCCGTTCGGGCTTGTCCTTGGTTTTTTCCTGATCCGCCAGCCCTGGTAGAAGCGCTACATGTGGCTAGGCTGCCTCAGGACCCGGATTGGACTCCTGTCTCCATTCCCCCAGTAGTTGCTTCTGGTTGGTTGGATCTAAAGGGGTCTGGAACGTGTGTCGGGGGAGCACGGATCCCTTGGGCTCAGAATGCCTTGCGCTGGAAGCCAGTTTTACCAAGAGGCTGTGTAAAGTAATGACTGCATTGATAGTGCTAACACGCTTTACTTCACTTCGTAACAGACCCCACACGCAGCGCCTTTATGCGCTGATTTTTACCGGAGCATCCCCATAAAATTCCTTAGCTGTAGTACTAAATGTAATGTAGTGTAATATAATAATATTGTAAGGGAAGCAGGCATAGGAAAGATTGATAAGCCTACAATGGGAGTTCAGCTGATGGTCCCGTGGTGTAGTGGTTTAGCATGTCTGACTCTAGAGCAGAAGGGCCGTGGTTCGATCCCCGGCGGGACCAATTCTTTACTTTCAAGGGTGAGTGAAAAGCAGAACCTCCCTCTTCCCTTTTCTCTTCTAGGTCGTGGTTTGTGAAACCTGAAAACCACAAACCACAAACCATCAAACAGCACGTCTGACTTGCCAGCGGAAGGGCAGTGGTTCGAACCTCGGCCGGTTCAATTCTTTAGTTTCAATCCTGAACGAAAGCTGAACCTCCCCTTTCCCTTCTCTCCCTTAGGTCCTAGTTTCGTTGGTACGAGGGTGCCTGACGCCTCCCGTCTTGAGCTTGTCCTTATCTTCTTCTTGGTCTATCAGCCCTGGTAGAAGCGCTACAACTTCTGGCGGACCAAGAAAAATGACCCTCGGCAAGAGTCAGCACGTCAACTTGGTTCGGAGCAAAGTTTGTTTAATTTGCACAGATTTCCGAAATCCTTGTTTAAAAATGGTTTGTGCTCTCCTCTGTGTAAATCACCCTTAAAAGTAGTTCCATGAAGTTCGACTGTATCACTAGAATGTCCTCATTTCAAGCTTTCAAATGATTTATCATTTGCTATATTAGTCCTTAGATTGGATAAGTTATGACGTTTTGAAAATGACTGCAGTAAACGTTATCACCACTTTAGGCAAGATCCCCAGCCATTTGATTAAGATATCGAATGAAACAATTTACTACTGAAGTTTACAAGACGTGCCATCAAATATCACACTCCTAACCAAAGACAACGATGTGATATTCTTCTTAAAATAAGCGAATATGGTTTCAATAATCAGATTTTGTTGTACCTTCCCGTCAACAGCTCCAGCTGCTGTCGATTTTAATTAATTTAAACAATCTCCTATCTTATCATTATCACTTATCACACTTATCATTTACTGTCACTTAACTATTTCAGAAGACACTCTGTAGTTTGATTTCAGTCAATCAATGCATTCAAGTGACGAAAACAACTCCATTCAATCTTGTAATAGTTATTGACGGATCAAGCAGTATCAGCGAAGCACACTTCGCTCAAATGAAAGTATATCTCCAAAACCTGGTTGAGCTATTTGGGAAAAATAAAAAAATTGCCCTGGTTCAGTTTAGTCAAGAAGCCACGATTGAATTTTCATTTGCTAAATATAGCTATATCGGACGCATCCAAAGTTAGTTGATAGTGTGTCAAAAAGTGTATATATGCATATGAGTGAAATTGGGCCATTTATTATGCTAGTGTAAGTGCGCACGCTTTGAAATATACCCAGATTATCTCAAGTAACTAAGCTCACTAAACAAGTGCAATAGAGTTCAATACTCACAGTTATACGTGGACATGTTGGTCGAGTCACGATAAAACTGGAAATGGTACAATGGGCGATATTATCGGAACACAAGTCTTGTTTATATTACCAGCAGAATTGCCTGTATTGAGACGTAACAGATGAGCAGGGACTTAAATCTCTGTCATGTGAAAACTGATTGAAATCTTCTAAACATGCGGATAGCACTGTAATTTCAGGCATTTTGGTTCGATTATATCGACACCAGACACTGAAAGTTATAGGAAAATTATGAAAGTATTAAAGTAATAAATTGTGTGTAAGGTTTAAAAAAATATGAAAGTGTGAAAATGAGGGAAATTGGTAAAGGAGTGATGTGGCCCAAATCCGTTATCTGGCATCTCATATAATATTTGTGCAGCCATCCTGCACAACTTTTGAATTTGTGCAGCTGGCTGAGCTCTTTGAAAAACACAGGTTGTCGTAACCTATTAACTTTTATCTTGGTAAGGAGAACATGTAATATTTGATGGTCTCTAGCATCTAAACGTTATATATCTGGCACCTTCCATTTGACATTGACAATAAACATTGCAGTTGACATAAAGTTTACCACTTGACCGTCTGTGAAGAATCGACCCTCTTCATTCCCGAAGGGCAAGAACCTTCATTTAACGTTGAAGTTAGATCGAAGTTAAAAAGACTTGCATAGCGCATACAGTGACTACGGCACTACTGCCTTCCCCACACTCATCTTCATTCCCGACGGGCAAATGCCTGTTTCAACAAGTTGTCGGATTTATGTTAATAAACGACGACTAGGCGACAACGTCAGAATTCTGCCAAATTGGCATTTTTCATTTTTTGGCTTCAACTCCCGTTATTCTAAACACGGAAAAGTCATGCCACTTATTCTTACTAAGAATAAATGGCAGGTTTTATGTGTTAAACATAGGCGAAATTGTCAAAATCCTGCCAATTTGGCATCTCACTATTTTTGACTTCTACTTGCAGAAATCATGTTTCTGAAGCTTAAAATAATAATGCCACTTATTCCTATTAGGAATAAGTGGCAGGTTTTACGTGTTAAACATAGGCGAAATTGTCAAAATCCTGCCAATTTGGCATCTCACTATTTTTGACTTCTACTTGCAAAAATCATGTTTCTGAAGCTTAAAATAATAATGCCACTTATTCCTATTAGGAATAAGTGGCAGGTTTTACGTGTTAAACATAGGCGAAATTGTCAAAATCCTGCCAAATTGGCATCTCACTATTTTTGACTTCTACTTGAAAAATCATGTTTCTGAAGCTTAAAATAATAATGCCACTTATTCCTATTAGGAATAAGTGGCAGGTTTTACGTGTTAAACATAGGCGAAATTGTCAAAATCCTGCCAAATTGGCATCTCACTATTTTTGACTTCTACTTGCAAAAATCATGTTTCTGAAGCTTAAAATAATAATGCCACTTATTCCTATTAGGAATAAGTGGCAGGTTTTACGTGTTAAACATAGGCGAAATTGTCAAAATCCTGCCAAATTGGCATCTCACTATTTTTGACTTCTACTTGCAAAAATCATGTTTCTGAAGCTTAAAATAATAATGCCACTTATTCCTATTAGGAATAAGTGGCAGGTTTTACGTGTTAAACGTGTTAAACATAGGCGAAATTGTCAAAATCCTGCCAAATTGGCATCTCACTATTTTTGACTTCTACTTGCAAAAATCATGTTTCTGAAGCTTAAAATAATAATGCCACTTATTCCTATTAGGAATAAGTGGCAGGTTTTACGTGTTAAACATAGGCGAAATTGTCAAAATCCTGCCAAATTGGCATCTCACTATTTTTGACTTCTACTTGCAAAAATCATGTTTCTGAAGCTTAAAATAATAATGCCACTTATTCCTATTAGGAATAAGTGGCAGGTTTTACGTGTTAAACATAGGCGAAATTGTCAAAATCCTGCCAAATTGGCATCTCACTATTTTTGACTTCTACTTGCAAAAATCATGTTTCTGAAGCTTAAAATAATAATGCCACTTATTCCTATTAGGAATAAGTGGCATGTTTTACGTGTTAAACATAGGCGAAATTGTCAAAATCCTGCCAAATTGGCATCTCACTATTTTTGACTTCTACTTGCAAAAATCATGTTTCTGAAGCTTAAAATAATAATGCCACTTATTCCTATTAGGAATAAGTGGCAGGTTTTACGTGTTAAACATAGGCGAAATTGTCAAAATCCTGCCAAATTGGCATCTCACTATTTTTGACTTCTACTTGCAGAAATCATGTTTCTGAAGCTTAAAATAATAATGCCACTTATTCCTATTAGGAATAAGTGGCAGGTTTTACGTGTTAAACATAGGCGAAATTGTCAAAATCCTGCCAAATTGGCATCTCACTATTTTTGACTTCTACTTGCAAAAATCATGTTTCTGAAGCTTAAAATAATAATGCCACTTATTCCTATTAGGAATAAGTGGCAGGTTTTATGTGTTAAACATAGGCGAAATTGTCAAAATCCTGCCAAATTGGCATCTCACTATTTTTGACTTCTACTTGCAAAAATCATGTTTCTGAAGCTTAAAATAATAATGCCACTTATTCCTATTAGGAATAAGTGGCAGGTTTTACGTGTTAAACATAGGCGAAATTGTCAAAATCCTGCCAAATTGGCATCTCACTATTTTTGACTTCTACTTGCAAAAATCATGTTTCTGAAGCTTAAAATAATAATGCCACTTATTCCTATTAGGAATAAGTGGCAGGTTTTACGTGTTAAACATAGGCGAAATTGTCAAAATCCTGCCAAATTGGCATCTCACTATTTTTGACTTCTACTTGCAAAAATCATGTTTCTGAAGCTTAAAATAATAATGCCACTTATTCCTATTAGGAATAAGTGGCAGGTTTTACGTGTTAAACATAGGCGAAATTGTCAAAATCCTGCCAAATTGGCATCTCACTATTTTTGACTTCTACTTGCAAAAATCATGTTTCTGAAGCTTAAAATAATAATGCCACTTATTCCTATTAGGAATAAGTGGCAGGTTTTACGTGTTAAACATAGGCGAAATTGTCAAAATCCTGCCAAATTGGCATCTCACTATTTTTGACTTCTACTTGCAAAAATCATGTTTCTGAAGCTTAAAATAATAATGCCACTTATTCCTATAGGAATAAGTGGCGTGGTGTTAAACATAGGCGAAATTGTCAAAATCCTGCCAAATTGGCATCTCACTATTTTTTACTTCTACTTGCAAAAATCATGTTTCTAAATCTTGAAGAAATTCTGCCACATATTCCTAGAGAAGCCAGTAATAGCCAAAAAATGCAAAAGGCCAATTTGACAGAATTTTAAACACATAAATCCGAGAACTTGTTGAAACAGGCATTTGCCCTTCGGGAATGAAGATGAGTGTGGGGAAGGCAATGGTGCCGTAATCGCTGTTTGTGCACAGCAAGCCTTTCTAACTTCAGTTTTAACTGCAACGTTGGAAAAATGTTATTGCCCTCCGGTTGCAGTTATTTCATGTTTTACCTTCTTAATGACAATTTAACGTCCGTGCCACATGGAAGTTTGATGCTGGATAACATAAAATCTTTACACGGCTCCCTTTACCAAGATGTCTGTTTTCTGTCATGATTGCATACTTTTCCAAGCTGAATTTTTATTCTGCACAAATTTCAAAGTTGTGCAAAATGGCTGCACAATGTTTATGCGAGATGCCAGATAACGGATTTGGGCCAAAATTTTGCCTTTAGAGGCTACTTTACTTTGTTTTGGGAAATACATACTACTTATGATGGACTCTCGCTTAACTGTAAAAGCTATCGCTAGTCTGTTGCTGTAGGACAAATCTCGAACGTGAAACAGCAGAAGAAGAAACTGGCATATCTTCATAAAGGACTGCAGGCAACAAAAGATTTGCTGTCGCAGCGAACGTCAAATCGCAATGAAGGATCAACGGTCATACTAAAGTCTGACCAAAAATTCTTGGAACCGAAATGTGAGCGGCTGTCCTGAGTTATCATTTGAAGGTAGCCTATACAATGTATATATTTTTCGAATCCTCAGGAACCCGAGATTTCGAAAATCCGAAAAATTCCGAAATTCCGGATTTCATTCACGGAAAATTTAAAATTTTTAGTTTTTCGCCAAATTTTTATCGCAATCAAAATTTGGTTCTCACAGTCCAATAGAGCTCGTCCCGCTACACATTTTTGCTCTTAGAAGCTTTTCACGAAAATGCACCCAATTTCCGGAATTCCGGGTTTTCTAAATTACCGGATTTTAAAAATTTCCTCCAATACCCTCAAGATGGGTATCATTCGAGAGCTCTTGATGAGCTGAACAAATCTTGTAATAGAACCAATGTCTGAAAATGCACCTAAATCCCGGAATTCACAAATTCGGATTTCACTCTAGCTTGGAAATTTTTCGTGAATTCCGAGAACTGGGCTCATTTCTGCAAGTTGGTTCTATTACAAGATTTGTTCAGCTTATCAAGAGCTCTCGAATGATACCCATATTGTGGGTATTGGAGTAAATTTTTAAAATCCGGAAAATCCTGTTTTCTCGAATTCCGGGAATTGTGTGCATTTTCACGAATTCGTTCTATTACAAAAGTTGTTCAGCCCGATAAGAGCTTTCGAATGATAGCCATCTTGTGGGTATTGGAGGAAATTTTTAAAATCCGGTAATTTAGAAAACCCGGAATTCCGGAAATTGGGTGTATTTTCGTGAAAAGCTTCTAAGAGCAAAATTGTGTAGCAGGACCGTCTCTAATCGACTGTGAGAACCAAATTTTGATTGCGATAAAAATTGGGCGAATAACCAAAAATTTTAAATTTTCCGTGAATGAATTCCGGAATTTCGGATTTTTTCGAATTTTCGAAATCTCGGGTTCCTGAGGATTCGACAAATATATACATTGTATAGGTTACTTTCAAATGATAATTCAGGACAGCCGCTCATATTTCGGTTCCAAGAATTTTTGGTCAGACTTTAGTAATCACTGAAGGTGAAACAGAGCAACTGGACAAAACTGAAAAATATGTTAACGAGCTGCGAACTCAGGTACACAATCTTTCATGCGAACTTCGAATACAGGACATACTGACCCAAGCTAAAATAGCTACCGAAACGACCCATGACCCAGTTTCCATCCCTGATCTCTAAACTTTTAAGCATACGTAGCATACAATAACCACGGTCTACTCTTGAAGGATTTTCGAATTTGATCCTTAATCTTGTTTTTGCTATTTTTTTTGCATTTTTGTCGTTTATTTTAATTCCCAAAATTATGAAAAATTCCACAAACTCAATTGAGTTGTTTTCTGAGCTGTAATCATGCTCATCTGGTAAAAACAACTGCAAATCTCCATTATTTCAATGTTGAGAAAGATTTAGTATCATCAGTCAACAGTG
Organism: Trissonchulus latispiculum; assembly: GCA_030248195.1. Classification (NCBI taxonomy): domain Eukaryota; kingdom Metazoa; phylum Nematoda; class Enoplea; order Enoplida; family Ironidae; genus Trissonchulus; species Trissonchulus latispiculum. Next base: position 11,060 of record JASAND010030849.1, read on the forward strand.
GATCATGCGTCAAATAACTTCCTACGGGTCACGGTGTTGGTTAAGTGGGCAGGGTCAAAGTTCCGTGGATCCAGCTCCACTTCCAGCTCTGTGTAGACATCCTCAGTGAACTACAATAAAAGTTACTACCACGATTCGGATCTACATTGCACCTTCTATTAATTTTGGAAGAAGAAGAAGAAGAAGAGTAAACATTAGACTTTTTTCTTTGCATCAGGGTTCCCATATGAACGTTCCCAGCCCTTTTTAGAGGTTGGGATGACAAGGCATATTCCTTGATCTTTTGCTTGAGTTGATCTGCTGAAACCCCTATCCCACAAACCTCTGGAAAATAGAGATTTGTGTCAGAAACTTTGTCGTTACAGTTGTGTTTATTATTATTA
>JASAND010030851.1:0-42588 GCA_030248195.1 Trissonchulus latispiculum
CTAGCAGGCTGCTAATAGGGAGAAAATTGTAAACAAGCAGGCAGCTAGCAGGGAGAAAGACTTTTGGCAGGTTTGAGTCCTCAGTATGCTAAAGATATGATAGCACTAGAAGGCTGCTAATAGGGAGAAAGACTTTTGACAGCTTTGAGTCCTCAGTGTGTTGAAGATATGATAGCACTAGCAGGCTGCTAATAGGGAGAAAATTGTAAACAAGCAGGCAGCTAGCAGGGAGAAAGACTTTTGACAGGTTTGAGTCCTCAGTGTGTTGAAAATATGATAGCACTATCAGGCTGCTAATAGGGAGAAAGACTTTGACAGCTTTGAGTCCTCAGTGTGTTGAAGATATGATAACACTAGCAGGCAGCTAGCAGGGGAAGAAAATTTTAAACAAGCAGGGAGAGAAAAAGTAGTGACAGGTTTGAGTCCTCAGTATGCTAAAGATATGATAACACTAGCAGGCTGCTAATAGGGACAAAATTTTAAACAAGCAGGCAGCTAGCAGGGAGAAAGACTTTGACAGGTTTGAGTCCTCAGTATGCTAAAGATATGATAGCACTAGCAGGCTGCTAACATCAGTATATTCTGAAGTACGTAACTAACAATCTTGTCTTCCTTAAGTGTTTGTTACATGTCTTCCGTTTCAAGGTTAGTACAAAGGTCCAGATGAAGAAATTCAATAGGAGACAAGAAATGGAAAATTTTAGTTGATAAGGGAAGGGAAGAAAATTTTGCAATAATATTTTTGGCCTATACGATGCTGAGGTAGATAGGTAAGAATTTATTGGCAAACAGTCAGGTAAATAAAAGTTTGACAAAAAGTTTGAAAGTGTTACTTAATTAATTTATGTACTTAATTACGCATTTAATTAATAAACACTAATTAGGCAGGTAACCAAACTATAGTCTAGCAAACTTAAAGTTAAATACATAGACAAGTACGTAAGTAAAGTAATATAAGCTAATGACACTGTGTTAAAAATTTAGTACAATGTTACAAAGCTTATCTAAGCTAAAGGCAAAATTGGCCAACAATGACCTTGAGAACATCTGCCTCCATGATTAATGACCTTACCTGTATGATTAATTAGCTCCCATTTGACTCCAGCACACCTGTACAAAGTGCGCCCATTTGAACTCTCCTATACTACTACGGATTTTAAGGCTAGTTAGAATTTCAAGGTCATAGTTGTTACAATCCTTAGGCAGTAAAAGCTATTTCAATTTAAGGCTAAGGGTATAGAATTCATTATAGCTACTAGTGTGTAAAAGCGCATAGCCAGTAGAAGCCAGAACTATTAGCTAAGTGAGCTGGAACCTGGGTTTTTATACTACTGACCTCTTTTGTATACCCCCCCCCCACCAAACTGGGACCCATTTTCAAATAGAACAAAAACTACCATAATCCTCTGCTCTACCACCCCCCCCCACCAAACGGGGAGGGGGTCTCTGCAATCTGATTGGCTGTTGGCTACCCCCCCACCAAACGGGGACCTCTTTTCTGCTACCCCCCCCCCCCACCAAACGGAGGGGGGTATGCTTTGTCGAAGAGAGCTACCCCCCCTACCAAACGGGGGGAACATTCGCGTATTGTGGTGGGAGCACCGTTACGCAATGCAGTGAAGAGGAGCCCTCTAGTGGCTTACTCTTCTTCTTATATATAGTGCAATTATGCACTCTTGCTAGTACCTACAGTATTAGTTGAACATGGCCAGATTGTAAACATTTTTGAATCAGTGAGAAATTAATTAACCAGTGAAAGTGAACGCTACTTTTTAGCAATTAGTGACCATTCTTTAATTATAATCTGACAACGTTGGTTCGTTATATTTCAGACGAAATTGAAACGTACGAGCAACTGCGACATCAATTACTAAAAGATTATGACAAAACTCGTGTTCCAATTCGGCAAAAGGATCGTCCAGTTAATGTTACACTTTACATGTGGCCTTATGACATCCTTTATGTGGTCAGTTCAAATCCTTTGGTATTTTCTCAAGTTTGTATATAATGTTAGCTTAATAAGGAGTCACCTCCCGGCACCCCTAACCGAAACATAAGGGAACATTGTTGAGGGGACAGGAAAAAATCAGCAAAAATCAAACAATTAACGGTCTGGTTCTAATGAACTAAATACCTATAATTGGACAGCTTGCGTTTGTATCAGCATTTTCATCATACTGATTATGTTTTAGAAAGAAGCAAAGAGTGCCATAAAAATTAGCGGCTGGATTGACCTGGTAATTCTAGTTATTCATTCACTTATCTGGAATTCCAAATTCTATCTGATCAAAGTTTTATAATTTTACTAGCACTTCTGCTTGTTTCCGATACTGATGGTTTTGAAATTAATGAAGTTTAGTTTAGGTATGTGTTAGTCTGATGTGCCAACTGCCAACAGTTTATAATCTCAATTGATTTTTTCTAATTGTTATAATTTAGCGTTGGGATGATCAGTATTTAACCTGGAATCCTGCGGATTATGCTAACATCACCCATGTTTTTCTTCCAGTGAAGCGAGTTTGGGTTCCATACTTTGATATATATTACAGGTTACACATATACATTTACGTTTAAAATGTGTAAATCTTGTAAATCTTGACAACGTATGTCTTGTGAAATTAAATTTAGGCTAACTTTAATCAGCTGTTGATTCTCTGTAAATTTCAAAATTATAATTTACAATTCAGTTTAATCCGACGAATTGTTTTAGCAAAGAAGACGACCAGAGTCATACGAAACTGTGTACTGACTGTTATCTCAAGGTCAACTGCGACGGGACGATTCTGACCGGTCTCTATTTTGCCTACAGTTTCCCATGTAACATTAATGTTAAATACTTCCCGTTTGATGAACAATTCTGCAAGCTTGATTTAGCCAATTGGTATTTGGATGACAGGTAAGGGCGAAGAAAGACCTATGTTTGGCTAAATGAAATTTTGCTAATTGCGCAGTCTTTTAATTGCAAAAAACAAATGAAACAACATTTTGCCTGTAGTGCTGCCTAAGCTTATGTTAGGTTATGCTTATTTACTTATTATAAATATTGGGCACAATACAATAAATAAATTCTACACGCTAATGTGCCCATAATTTTAGAAGTGAATTAGGAGAATGGTTATAGCAAAAACTTGAGCATAAGCAAGGTCAGAGAGGATCCCGCCCGACCGCCGTCAACTAACTGCATCGGTGCCCGTTTATCAACAGATTAGCCCGCAGCACTTGAACTATATAGTGGCTGCCGTTGCTTCTTAAACATAATATTATTAACTTAATCTTAGACAAATGGATTTGAATCCTCACGACAATACGGTTGATCTCTCGGTTTTCCTGCCCAACGAGGAATGGGATCTGAAGGAAATGAATGTTACCAGAAAACGAGAATTTTACAACTATGGCCATTTCCCCATCCTGAGCTACACATTTCATATCAGAAGGAAGCCATTTTTCTATATCTGTAATCTTTGTCTTCCAAGTCTTTGTATTACCATAACAGCTGTGATTGGATACCACATGCCCAGCAGTAGTACTGGAATACACCAGGTACAACTAAACTAAGCCTAATATTTATATAGACTTCAAAAGCTAGTGATTTAAAAATTCTAGTTTTTCCAAGTTTAACTATTATTATTTGCTTAGAAAAATAGAATGGCGGATGCAAACAAGAGTACGTATGCAATCTAAGCCTGCCTGGGAAAACTTTACTCAGAAACAATTATGCTGTTTTAGGAGAAAGTAAAAATGGGCTTAACGGCAATACTGTCTATATTTATCCTGCAGTTAGGAATTGTTGATAAAATGCCAAGAAGCTCAGATGTAATCCCTTTGATAAGTAAGAAAATAAAAACCAAACCTGGTTCTTAACTAACAATGAGGGGTTTCGGGCGGAGGGAGACGTAGCAATATTCGAGGGTTAGTTTTCCGATCCACATATTTTTAATTTCATTGTATTTCAATCTTTTACACAAACTGCATTTGCAAAATCAGCAGCTGGATGGATAAGATTTAAGACTTTTCACTGTTTTTGAGTCATAAAAATTTAGAGTTGAGTAGGAATGGAGCAAAAACCGCAAAAAACTTGTTATTCTTGAGTGTTAATTGTTCGCATTTGTAAATTTCGCCATGTTACCGTAATTTTGTATCTTTTAACCTTTTAATTGCAACAATAAATGTGAACAATGAAGTGTTTTTATGCTTTAGGTATTTTCTACCTCTGTTTGGTGTCTGTTCTCTCATTTGCCATCGTAACAACGTCACTGATCATTGTTGTGGAAAAGCAAGGGTTGAACGGGCAACCCGTACCTGTATGGGCAAAACGATTATTTCTTTCAAGTGGTTTTACAATGAGAAACTGGTTTGGAAGAGATCCCAAAGTGGCATATCCCAATATGGTAAACTTTGAAAGATATAGTATGTGACTAAAGTCAGTGGGGTACCCCCACTGTTTGTTACGATAAACGTGCTATGTACATTAACACAAATGACCACTTCTACTAAGTATAATTCTGTGTTCGTGAAAAAAATTGCAACGACATGAGTCATTTACATTTCGTTTGAAACAACATAATAGCTGGCTTTAAAACTGAGGAGCATCACAAATTTCTTTTGGCATAGCAGACGAAAGCGTGGTCTCATATATACCTAAATACAGACAAAAAATTACAATGAATACAATATTTATATGTCTGCGGCGGACTATAGTACTTTAAAACACAAAAAGTTTAATCGTTGAATTGGTGCGTTGCGTTCGGTGAAGTATTTGATTTGATTGTTCATTAAAGAGTGTTATAAACGAAACGGATCTCCAACACAGGTGGACAAGGGGGGAAAAGGGGGGGTGGGAAATCCCGCTTTCGGCGAAGTCGTCCATAAGGGGTCGCGAAATTGCTCCCACGGGGGGTAAGAAACTTGGCCACATGGGGTAAGAAAATTGCCCAAAAGATAGGTTTTACGACTAAAATTTCCAAAAATTTTCCGGCTTCGCCGGAATTTGTCACTTACAATCATTATTTTTTGCTAAACAACGTCTGAAGAACGCGTTTTGGCCAAAAAATCGCTGTTTTTTGTTAAAAAATGGCAAAAATCGCTTTAAAATTGCTTTCAAAAGTACCCCTAAGAAAAATCGCTCTCAAAAGGGGTACCCAAATTTGCTTCCACAAGGGTCAGTGAAATTTGACCTCCCGTTCGGGTATGATCTCCAACCTTAGACAGTAGCATAAAGTAGTTGGATAGAACTTTTACAAAGTATGCATTTTCTCATTGCAGTTAGAATTAAAATTCACTTAATGACAAAAACTTAGCATTCCCCCTTTTAAGTCAATTCTTGAAGCTGCTGAGTTCCCCCTAAATGTAGGGAGGCTGGTAGGCAAACAGTCCACGTTGGATATTTTGCAATGGGCTAATGGGTGACCGACCACTACTCATTTGAGTTGGAGTAGAGCTTAACTAATTTTGCTTAAAGTGCAGAGAAGTGTTAACTGTTACTTATGGATCTTCTTGGCACACACTTATATTTTATTCATCAACAGTTGCGTAAACTCACTAATCGCGAGCGCTTCGAATTATAAGTAAAGCTGAAATCTTGTTCTTTAAGTTTAAACTAAAAGCAAGACCCGAAATGTCTCGAGAAAACGGAGCCTTCACCATGTTAAGCCCCGAAGAGGCGTTGGTACGTAATAAATTAATCGCATTCGTATCTCCATTTGTACGTTTACCCAAATCCTCATGTAATAATGTAGCTTTGCTTGCATTCTTGCATGATAGCAGCTTTCCGCTTACAAATAGTATAACTATCACTTTAGTTGAATTTCGTAACTTTCTTTGGCAGGAGTATAATCATCACTGTCTCCACCATGACAAACCGACTACTAAAATATTGGACCGCATTCGTTCAACCAAATGTTGTGCTTCCTATTGTTCGTTTAAATGTTTGTATGCGATCTCTCAATGTTATCGACTCTGATCGAAGTTGATATGATAGGCAACTAGAGCTTCATATGAGATTTGCCTGAAGAATCATAGAAAAACAAAGACAATAATTAATTATATATATATATATATATTGTCTCTGTAGTAGACGTTCTTGTTTTTCATTGGGCTGGAGGTAGTGTTTGAGGTTGATGGTTGGCCGACCGAAGACAGGATCATCGTTTGCGAGTCCACGAAGAATTCTGATACGCCGAGAGCAACAGTAAATGCTTTTCTTAAAATTTCACGTCGTGGAGAGCATTGTCCATACGTTTACATATTCAATTACAGGTAACATGCAGCTGTGGGACAAAGCATACTTCTGAATACTGCTATCTTCTCTCCAGCAACAGCGTTACGCCAGAAGTTCGAGTGCTAAGCCGTAAGTTTGCTGTAATCCTGTAACTAATCAACTGTGTATATATATATATATATATATATATATATATATATATATATTTATTTATTTATTTATTTATTTATATAACGCCACTTAGAAATGGCTCTCATGGGGCCTTTTCGAAAAAGAGTAGAGTAGAGTTGAAATTAACTCAACTCTTTTTATGAAAGAACTAAAACAGGGAAACACAAACTTGAGTGAGGTTAAAACGAGTTAAAACAGTTATATACTTGTAACTCTACTCTACTGTATTGTGTAGCTTTCCTAAAAAGGCCCATGGTTTTGTGGCCCTGGCCCATCCCTGGCCCTGCGCCCCTTAAATCAAAGGAGTAACATTCACTTATATATTCTCGTCGAAACACTGTTACACAACTGGGTAATAGTATGGCACGCGTACAGCTAACATTGGATTCTCTCTGTGAGCGACTATACTGTGTCCCTCAAGCGAGTGTACTTGCGCATACCCCAAATACACTTTAACTTTTTTGTACAATTAAAGTGGCTCCGCTCTCACCTTGGGTATGAAATGCATACCCTGAAATTTCACAAAGAGACTAAAGCGTGAACAATTCAATTCATGAGATTGTAATTAAAAGATATCCTAAAATTTCAGAAACATAATGTAATGAATTATGAAGTCTTAATTTGCTACGAGACCAGTATATATATCAAATCTTGCAACTTGATACATTCGACTTTACCTAGAAAAACCAAATATTCCGAAACTCAATAGTCAAATTGACTAAATTTCGTTTCGTATGCATAACTTTATTTTTATATAGACGTTTTTGTATGCTTCATTAAAAGGCTGTTAATTAATGCGGCGAAAATAATAAAAATAACAAAAAATTATATGATATAAACATGGGGTTACGCTTGTCATACTTGATGCCAAAACCTATACTGCCTAATACCGTGGGGTATACCATACTATTTATTACTCACAGCTGCAAGAGGAGAAATCTTCTGGCTTATTAACCTCCATTTCCATTCTATAATAAATAATATAAGACAAACTACTCTTGCCATTAGTTTGTGTATCTTGATGGGTGGGATGAACTACATTTAATACACGTAAGATTATTTTTAGTAGACCGGGCCTATGTCCGTGAAGGTCGTGTCAATATTTGGAATAAGGAAGATCCTGGAAACTTTTGCAATGGATCGCCCAGCCTTCCAAGCAGTTCCTGGCGACCGTCTCCTAATCCAGGACGATTCGCCACAACCGTCCCTCAACAGCAACCCCTGTCCAGAAACCAGAGCACGGGAAGCTCCTTTAAATCGTGTTCCAACTGCTGCAGTTGGCTGCGAGATATTCACAACGAAATGCGCGGCATGAAGCAGATGCTGCACAACTTGGATTCAAGTGCTCAAAAGCGGGAAAGAAAGCGCTGTTTACAAATGGAATGGGTTTCGTTGGCAGACTCTTTAGAGCGATTTTCCCTCTATGCCTATCTTATTGCGATTACTATCTCGGTCATTATGTTTATTTGTCACGATTGGTACTGACAGATGACTGACACTAAGCAGAAACCTGTCTGGAATATAGTAACTTTACATCGATAATACAGAAAGAACTGAATTAATGATAAGTGTTTTATACAGTTATCAGCCATTGTGAATTAACAACTATGTTTAAAAAGAATGTTTCTGTTGTTTTCACTGAGTATAAGGCACAAGGGTGCCTACCAGAACACGCGCATTTGGGAAGGGTTGCCAACAGCCAATCGGAGTACAGAAATCCCTGCCCCTCACTTGCAAGTGATTACGATAGCATCAGCTTGTTTTTAGAAAGATTTCTCATCACAAAATAGGGGTCCCTCCAGAGTTGGAAGTGGGTCGCGGGTACCCGCGGGTCGGCTTTCAGGTCAGTGGGTACAGGCGGGTCAGAGCGGGTCACGCTTGAATCTGAAATCATAAATTCAGTAATATCTTTAAGACATTGTCACTGACTAATGCACTAATGTATATTTATCACGCAAAAGTCTTGATGTACTGCATTGATTGACAAACCGTTTGGGCGAAAATTATGTTGGCAGCTTATCCTGCAAATCTAATCATTCAGAAAAGAATGTAAAGAGCAGCTTCCAAAGCTTGAAATTTTGACATAGTTCGACAAGCTATGATCACTACCAATTTGATTTGTAGGTATAAAAGTGACTTGAAGTAAACTTCTAAAATGGTAGTTTGCTATCTTATTCAAGTTTGGACATATCATTTCATATAAAACTCCTGCGAAAATCGAAACGCAGATGTAAGGAATCAATAAGATTTGGCCGACTTTTATGAAGTTACTGCAAGAAAATATATACTTTATCTTCAAGAATTAGCCTAAATACTGGATTATAGAGTACTAGCTGATCGAGATCCCAGCACGTCTAACACGGTTACAGTAGCATGGCAGAGCATGCTCAGAACTAGCGAAACTAAGATTAAGGCTTTAAACGACTTTAAACTAGCTACGTTTTAATTTGAAGCTGATAATACTTCGCTATGTTGACGTTAAATGCGATAATTTTGCTCGACCCATGCTATACGGTACTTTTAAATACACGGAAATGTGCAAATACAAAGAAGTGGGTCGACAAAATCCCAGTGGGTCGCGGGTCACGAAATAACGACCCACTTCCAACTCTGGGTCCCTCCACGCCATAAAGTGGGCGGTGGGCCAACAAGGATTACTGTAGTTTCAGTTTTCTTAGCAACATAAGAAAATGAGCAGCCGAAACAACAAGACAGAGAACAAGGCAAGAACTAAGCCGAGATGCCGGTGGCGAAACTTGGAATACCGCTTTTTAGTATTAAAGAAGCATTATACCATGGATATGGAAGTTGGAAGTTCGTATGTATTTCGGACTGCAAGTCCCCTCCACGCACAACACTGCCGAGTACGTCACGTTCTACACACTACCTGTACTACTTCTAAAAATTCACAATATTTTCGTTTACTGTTTCTTATTAATCACATACGTATACGTACAATACACAAAAATTACACTATCACCATTTACAGCTATATACTATTATTATATAGTGGAACATGGAACACAAAAAGCAGTTACAATTGGATATTCAAATAAAGGAGAAAATCTCTGTTAGAATTTATGAATATTTTTAATCAATATGATTGCACTGCAACTTTAATTTCGAAGAAGTAATTTCTGAAGAAAGATACTACAGTTAACAACGATAAGTCCTTGGCATCAGGAACTGATCTAATTCAAAGCATGTTAGCTTTAGGAGGAGTGTATATAATCACAAAAAATAACAACTGGCACTGATGAAGTACGAAAATGCAAAATCTAACCTGCCAAAAAGCAACAAAAATTAATTAGTTGTACCTTCACTCCAAACATTGCAAAACTTTAATTTGTATTAATCTTATAACCCTACAGACTTATGTAAACATAAAACGAATGCACACACGCACGTAGCGCTAGTTTTGAAAGTTTTTCATGCTTCATGTCTTCAAGTTTACATAACTACAGAAGCGTACAAAATTGGAACCAGAGGCAGTTACGTACAAAAACACAGCAAATACTACGACATAGACGAATACGTTGGCCAAATTTGAAGGAAACTCTCCTGTCATTATTGAAAATGCAAAAAAACTGTAACATCTCAAAGAACAAAAGGAAATACAGGGAACAGAGCAGCACACAATTTATCACATTCGATTTGCACTTAAAGATGAGATTCGTGTTGATTTAATAATTGAAACACCAAGAAAATAAAGACCATCTCAGCAGTGCAATAAAAGAACAATCCACTGTTTAAATCAAACAAATCAGCACACATGCAGCACATTAAATAGCAATGAATCATGCAGTATTTTGATACATAACTGCAAAACTAATGAGAACAGTTAAGCACTTTTAGAGCGCCAATTGCAGCTTTCAAACACCACAGAAAATTTCAAACTCATAGCAGTATAGATTTATCACTTACGTCTTCAGGATTGGAACAAGCAGAAGAAGTCCAGTATATTCAGTGACTCAAGATAGTTTTAAAATGTTACACACCAAATTTCTACAAATAACAATCAGCCGAAAATGTAAATAAGCATGTTAGTAAAATCTGAATAACTCAGTATAATCATTAGCATTACAAACAGCTACGTATAATGAATATGGTGACACTACAGCAATTACAACTTGGGGGCTGGGAGGGCATAAAATGTTGTGAGGAAAGCAAAGTCAACTAATTGTACAGGAAAACATGTGCATGCGCGAATATGCAAACAGTTTGGACATCAACAGAGACCTGGCGAAGCATCACATGGCAAGGACACTCTTCACTCTCACTGTCCACAATTTGATTCTTCCCAAATATCCAGCTATTCAAGACAAGAGTGAGCAGAATAGACAGACAACATTACTGGATCAGCAATACAGCAGCTAGTACCAGAAACTGAATCAATACAATAATTACAGTACACACGCATGCGAATGCAGAATGCAAAAAGGTAGGACAAATTAAATAAGTACGCAGGTAGATATATAAAATATAATTGTTGTGAACCACATAGTGGAAATTTTCAAGAAATAGGCGGGAGGGAGCACTCTAAACAGAACAAGCGACAGGTTAACACGAAGGATGGAAGGAAGGAATCAAAAGTGTGGCATTTGTGGGTGGAACGGGGGTGAGGGGCGCGAGTGGAAGGGGGAAGCTATGTGTCACCGGGGTTTCTCGTGGCAGGACTAGTCCCAGTTCCACCAGTTCCATTAGGATTATTAGGTTCAGGGGGTACAGTGCGGAGGTACTCGTCGTGTCTATGATGATCCGTGAGGGCCCGTTCCAGGGTGGGATCGTGCGGCAGTTCTGACTTTCGCCTAAGCAATGGCCGATCCTTCCGAAGGTCCATTTGAGCCTGAAACAACTGTATTTCCACATTACATCGCATATTATTGCCGAGCTTATTCTAGTGGGGGGGGGGGGGGGGGAAATAAACGAACTTCGCCTCCCCCCCCCCCCGCCCCCCCCAAATCGTTCCCATAAATCTTCCTCCAAAACCAGAGGGTACCAAATTTTGTCCAGAAAAATTCGCTCAAAAAGCCAAATTTTCAAAAATTGGCCGCTTCTCCACAGATTTTTACTCAATTTCTGACTATTAAATCTGCCTTTTACTGTGATAACAATTAGCTTTTACAGTGTGCTAGAAAAATAGAGCTATTTTTAGCAAAATTTGCTCCTAGGACTATTCGATGGGACCCAAAAAGCCCCCAAGAAAAAACTAGAATAAGCACAGTATTTTACGTATATTCAAGCATAAACGCCGCACCAGAGGCGATTCAAATAGAAGGATCGAGCCCCATTAAAGAGAATTTTTTTGGGTAATCCATTAATACGCAAATGTTGGTTTAAGCTATTAATGTTGCTGCAAAGCCAAAAATTTAAAGAAAACGTTAATCAAACTTTAATACTGTGCTGTGTGCATTGACGTTTGTGGATTTTGCTACAACATAAAAAGGAAAGATTTAATGGACTGGCTTACTTATGGGCTAAAACTTGTGTCTTAAAGGGGAGCTCACGAGAAAAGATTTTGCAAATTTAGACGTTGATAAAGTTACAATACAAATTACGAAAAGTCGGTTGCTTTTATGCGAAAGTAGTGAAAATTTCTTAAATCCCAGAAAAGTGAAATTCAGAATTAACGGAAAAATGACAGAATTATACAATTTTTAGGCTTTTGCTAAAGTAGAAATTCATAAATGGTAGCACCCGGCTATAGGGGGTGGAAGGCAGTAGAAGTAACCAAGAAAGGCAAATTGTTTTAGTAGAGAAGAGAAACATACTTTAGTAGCGCCAGCAGCAAGTTCATCATGGGTGGGTGGATTGGCGAGAGCGCCATCCTCCTCAACTTCCCTTGAAATGGAAGCATATTCAAACAACGGATAGCTTGATGTATCACAAAGAATGTTTGCCAATTCAGTATACTGCAATAGTAAAAATATCATGAGATGAAAATGGTAACAATTTCAGCATTAACATGCACATTGAAAATTCACATGCACATTAAATTAGCCCACAACGAACTAACAGTGCAGCTAGTTATAAAATTGGTATTCACAGTATAAAATCAGTTGGTATCAGAATGTCTTATTATTCAAAGCTCTCACGACTGCAAGGATCGATTCCCCAGCTCTGGCAAAAATTCCTCCCGGAGCGCCAGGGACTACTACGGTTTGGAGAAGCAAGAAAGGTTTCAAAAATTTGGAAAATTATATAAATGGAAATATATATCCAAAAGTGTAAAATGCTATATTTTCTAAAATTAAAAAGATTCTACAAAAACTGAATGAAAATACGTAATGAAAAACAACAAATTAATGCCACCGTACTACCTTGACATACACTGCAAATTTTAAAATTTTTCAAATTTTAAGGGGGGGCAGACTTGGGTAAAAATTCTACCCTCACCAATTTAGCTCAAATTACGCCCATTGATACTCCCTAGGGTCCTACACAATCCACTGAAATTTGAGACGATTTCGTCCAGGTATAAAAAAGTTACAGGCATTCAAAATTTTAAATTTCTATTGAAAATGGCCCAAAATCGGAACTTTAGATTTTTCGCTTCTGGCAACGCCAACTTACTCAAATCAAAACCGTTCGAAACGTTGTATAGTTCATTTTGTAGCTAAATAAAATATCGAAAACTTGTCGAAGAGCTTTTTAAATTCGGTTTCTAACTTTTGTAGTAATTGTTTCCGAAATTGAAAAATCACGAAGGTTCCACGAACATTACAAATATGTACAATATTTACATTGTTCGATAGCCTTTTCAATTCTAAACAACTTTTTTCTAAGCACAAACGTCCATTTTGTAGCAGTTAGCGATCTTAGCAGTTAGTGATTTTTCAATTTCAGCGTTTCAGGGGCTCTCTCACAGAAACAATAGTTACTACAAAAGTTAGAAACCGAATTTAAAAAACTCTTCGACAAGTTTTAGATTTTTTATTAAGCTACAAAATGAGGTATAGAACAGTCGGAACAGTTTTCATATGAGTTGATAGAAGCGAAAAAGAGATATTTAAAATATCAAATTTTTAGGCCATTTTCAATAGGAATTGGAAAGTTTGAATGACTGTAACTTTTTTGTTCTTGGATGAAATCACCTCAAATTTCAATGCTTTGTGTAGGACCCAAAGGAGTATCAAGGGCACAATTTGAGTGAAATCGGAGAGGGTCAAATATTTTAGCCAAGTAGCCCAATTTTTTACCCCCTTAAGCTAGTTGTTGCACTTCGGAATCTGCGGCAGCAGTCTAAGACACTCCGGCTCCGGCAAAATTAGACTCCGGACGTGTCGTTGGCTGCACGACTTCAAGAAGAGTAACTCTAAACGTGAAGGGTGTACGCTAAAAAAGCACTGACAAATCCGAAAAAACAAAAACAACCAACTTGAGGATTAGAATGTGCCCTTTCTTCCACAGCCGCCCACTGCTTTTCTTTAGTCATTATTCGTTCTTTCTCGCTAAAACAAGCACACTTTAAAGTAACAGCATAATATTATCTGCAGTTATACTGCAAAAAAAGGAATAGAAATTCTGATAGTAAGGGTTTTGATTTAGGTTTAATCCAATATTTATAAAATTTAATCCGAGAATTACATAAAAAATACGGAGCGCACAGAGTTAATTGTCGCAAAATAGAAAGTTCTGAAATCTGTGACCATAGATTTTGAACCAAAATGACCTCCCTCCTTATTGGAGTGTTCTATTTTATGCAGGCATTTATAAAATGCATGTCACTAAGAAAACAAAAATTAGTACCTTTCTTTGAGTTGCTTAAAATTTTGTGTGCAATCATCAAACAACTTTTGGTTCATCTCCATGAACAATTTCAGGGCATTATATATTAGTCCATGAATAGTTCTAAAAGCAGACATGAAATATTAAAACACGTCGTTATTTGAATCAAATTCAAAACACATCAAAAACTAACAATTAAAATAAAAACGAATTGCAAGTGAAACATTATTATAGATAAGACAAACAGTGGAATGCACCAACTAAGATTCGGACTAGTTGGAGATTAGTTGTCGATGAATAAGTTCAATTTATGAATGTTAAATCAGTAGTAATACGTCAGTTAATCCAAAGCTAATCTTAATCTCATTTGATAGAATCGGTTAATTCAGTTAGGAATTGTTGTTGTTGTTGTTGTTGTGCTTCCGATCGTTGGCAAATGTCAATTGATCCGGACACCTGATAGGCGCCCGCATTCCCGGAGAAAGGCAATTACATCCCCCGGGGAACCCCACAGGACCTGGTGCGAAGGATTGGAACCGAGGTGTCTGAGGCGGGCCGCATCCGCCTGTGGGCAGTCAATTAGGACATGGTTAAGGTCATCTATTTTTCCTGGGCAATACTGGCAGAAAGGAGTTTCGGAGGCACCAATTCGGTGCAGGTACCAGTTGAGGACAGGACAGAACCCGCCGACCCGAAGCTGGGAGAGGACACTTCTCTCAGCCCTGCTTAGGAACTGTTCCCTGATGGAAGGAGGAGGGAGGACGGGACAGCCAAGTCTTTGAGAACTGAGATTTGATTGCCAGTGCTGATATTCGCGCTTTCGGACCAGGGCTCTGGCCGACGACAGGTCAATGGGAGCTTCATCCTGGCTTAGAGCGGAACCTAGGTTAGCCAGCGAGTCCGCACAGTCATTACCCGGGATACCGGAATGTCCCGGGATCCAATAGATGGACACGGTTCGGTTTTCCGGAGAGCAGATTTCCTTAAGTAGAGACCAGACTTCCGTCTCTACAGAAGAACGCGCTCTGCCGGGGCCAGAAATGAGCTTCTGGACCACAGATTTAGAGTCCAGGAAAATCCCAATAGACTGGTCGTCATTGGAGCTGACATCCCGGATCCACTGGAGGGCACGAGTAAGTGCTGTCAGTTCCGCCCGGTAGCTTGAGGTGAACCTGCCAGCAGGTTCGCTGATGTTTCTCGTAGTTTTGTTTCGGTGATGAAGGATGTGCACTCCGGCACCACCGTTTTCGCATCCATCCTTGGCTGAACCATCAGTATAGACCTCAATGTCAGGGGGGTAGTTGGGGTCTGCAGCCAGCATCCATAGAGTATGGTTTCGTTTGGCCTCGACAGGGTCGCTGCGTCGGATAGAGAGGCTCAGGTCGTCGCTGATAATAAGGCCACCAGGGATTTCCCAGGGTGGAAGTGGACCAGTTGGATGCAGGGAATCAGTAGGTAGGTTCAGTAACTGGTGACCGCTGGACAGACGTTTTCCCACTTCACGCCAGCTACGTTGGCTACCCAGCCGCTGCCGGACAGAACGTTCAGCTGACGTCTTTACTGGGTTGCTGCAAGGTAGACGTCTTGATTTTTCGAAGGCTAGGCAGGTTGCAATTCTAGCGCGCGATTCCAGCGGGAGGAGGTTGGCTTCATTTTGCACAAGATCAGCTGGAGACCCTACCACGCAGCCAGAGATGGCTCTTGCTGCTTCGTTTTGGATCGTCTGCAGCTTGGCGAGGTTGGAGTCTGCTGTAGTGCCCATCCAGGCAGAGCAGCAGTATTCCATTGCAGAAGCGATGTAGGTAAGGTAGACCAACCGGAGATCCTCTTTCGAACTACCCCACCTGGTTCCTGCAAGGGCCTTGAGCACATTGTTGCGTTTCCTGAGCTTGACAACGATTGAATCGATGTGCGCTTTGAAGGATAGGCAGGGATCAAATTTAATTCCCAGGAAGGTAGGATTTTTATTATAGGGAACTAACTGGCCCGCGATCTGCAGCACAGGCCTGAAGCTCTGCTCTTCGTTCCAAGTGGTAAAGAGGGTTGATTCACATTTGCCGGCATTAATTTCCATGTAGTTAGAATTGGCCCAGTCAGATATACAATCCAGCGCTTGCTGTAGGAGGCATTCCGCTTTCAAGGGAGATGGATGCTGCGTCCAGACGGCCAAGTCGTCTGCAAAAAGAGAGACGAACACACCTTCTGGCAAATTTTTGGCTATTGAATTGACGAAGATGAGGAAGAGGGTGGGGGATAGGACGCAGCCTTGAGGCACCCCGCTGCGGAAGCGCCTGGCTTTGCTGACAGCTCCTTCGAATTCTACATGGCAGTATCGGTTTGACAGGAAAGCATAGATCCATCTGATGAGGTAGGGTGGCACTCCGAGTCTGATCATTTCTCGGATGAGGCCGGCATGCCATACCCTGTCAAAGGCACGGCTGAAATCAATAAGGGCAAGGAGAGTTCTGGCAGCTGGTTTGGATTTGTTGAAGCCATCGCTGATTGATTGGGTCAATCTGAGCACTTGGTCTTCAGTGGATCGCAAGGCTCTGAATCCTGCTTGGCGATCATCCAGGACTCCTTCTGATTCTAGCCAGAAGGAGAGGCGCTCCTTTACTAGCCGTTCCATAATTTTGGCAACACAGGAGGTCAGGGAGATTGGCCGATAGCTGCTGGGATTCTCCGCGGGCTTGCCCTGCTTCAGGATAGGAATGATTTTTGCCCTCTTCCATTTATCTGGGCAGGCGCCGGACGCTAGACAGAGATTGCAGAGATGGAGGAGGAAGTTTTTGCCTTTCTCAGTTAGGTGGCGTAGACTGGCATTACTGATGCCATCAGGGCCAGGAGCAGCAGATGATTTGACACGGGACAGGACCTGGTTCAGTTCCCCCAAAGTGAAAGGCTGGTGGCTGGGTGACTCCACTGTAGCTCGGCTGCACTGTAGCCTCAGAGCGTCTTTCATTTGATGAGGGACGATCCTGTCTTCCTTCCTGGGCCGAGTTAAGGCTACCGAAGCGTACTCCTTAACGAAGGCATTAGCTTTGGCACAGGGTGTAGCTAGGACCTTTCCATTGACGATAAGGGCAGAACCAGAGTTCCGTCCACTGTGTTGTCCTCCATCAATCCGCTTGACTGTCCTCCAGACTGAGGAGGGATCGGATCTGGCATTCAGCTGAGAGGCAAAGTTTCTCCAGGATTCTCGCTTTGAGTCGATGATTAGCTGTCGAGCTGTTCTGCACGCCTCCTTCCACTCAGGAAGGCGATCCGGATTCCGCCTTGATTCCTTGTAGAGAGCTTCACGACGACCTATGGCAGCTGCCACAGCTGGAGACCACCATGGCTTGGGAGGTCTGGAATCACCAACAGGTACAGCTGCTCTCTGCGCTTCGGAGACAGCATTGGTAAAGAGGCTGCAGGCAGATTCGGCACATTGGATAGAGTTGGGATCCGACGGGAGTGCAGCATCCAAAACTCTGCCAAATGTTTCCCAATTGGCTTTGTTGAATCTAGGCCGGCTACGCCGCGGCTGGTTACGGTTCAGCATTCCGGAGACGGAGATAGTTATAGGATGATGATCAGAACTGAGGGGGCTATGGTGTACGGACCAGTCACAGTGCGTTGCCAGGGAGTGGTGAATGATAGAGACATCAGGAGCGGATCCATTACCGGTCGCTGGGTTGGTGCGCGTCCGCGATCCGTCGTTGACTGGCAGGAGGGCTTGAGATTCCATCCAGTCCTCGAGAAGAGAACCGACTCCGTCAGAATCGGCGCATGCAGAATCCCAGAGGGGGCTGTGGCCATTAAAGTCGCCAAGGATTATACAGCCCCGGTTTGCCGGGAGAGCAGATGGTTGGAATTTTTGCTGACGCAGGTCCCGGGCCCCTGGAGTAATTGGGGGCACATAGACAGAGACAACAGTAAGGTCTCTGTTTCCAAAGATTTCCACTGCGACCGCATCTGTAGTGGAATCTGTGGGAGCGGTGAGAGGTCTGGAGGAAAGGCGATGTTGGACACCGTTTTGGATAAGGAGGGCCACTCCGCCTCCTTTTGGAGGACCTCTGCCCCGGGGAGTCACACGGTCTTTCCGGAATACTGAGTACCCAGGTATGGCGAAAGGTTTGCCGGGCTGAAGGTTAGTCTCCTGAATAGCTGCAACGTCGTAGGGGCCACTGTGCAGCAGTTGCTGCAGCTCTACCTTCTTGGCCTGGCTCAGACCATTACAGTTCCATTGGAGGAGTTTGAGGCCGGAGCTGGGTTGCCTGTAGACAGCTCGAACTGGTTTTGGATTAGGGGTGGGAGGGGAAGAAGGGGAGGCAGCTGGGGACGGAGGAGCAAAAAGGGGCATTGGGGCAGGGTGAAGGCAGTGGTCACACTGCCAGTCGCCGCCACAGGCGGCCGCATTAAGTTGGGCGACAGTTAGTTTCAGGCATTGTCTATGGTGCCAGGAACGGCAGGATTTACACCTGATAGAATAGTCCTTATAACCCACATTGATTCTGCAGATACCACAGGGCCAAGAGGAAGGGCCCGGATTAGGTTCTACATCACCTGCCATCAGCAGCAGCCGGTTCCAGTAGGCAGGTTTACCTGGACCGGCGGAGAAAAAGGCGGCTCGATGGAGTGTTCGGTAGGGATCGCACCAGTAGGGCGGGGAAACCAGGGGAATAAAGTGCCTTCTCTGAGGAAGGGAAGAAAGAAAGGCCATCGCTTCGCACCAAGGGAGGGGGTCGGGGTAGGACCCGGATCCGCCCAAGGAGGTCCACCGTTCCACCACATTTGAGGTGACAGCCATCGGAACAGCAGTTAGGAATTAAGAGTTAATACTGACAAACCAAAATCAAATGACACAAACTTGTTCCAGTGGCTTTTTGAATTCTTGTAGAGCGCAGGAAACATTATCGGAATTATGACATTAGCATTTTCACTAATCAAACTCATAATGTACTCATTATTCCAGTAATAGAGGGCCCGTTCAGCCACCTGCAAAACAGATATACAAAGTAAAGTAACAAAAATACATAAAGTTTGAGACGTTAAAGGTTCTCAAGTGGTTTTGTACGTACCAAAACCCAAGACCTGACTACAACTTCATCATGAAACTTGCACGGAACGGAACAAAAGTTGGTGATTTCATGGTCGGGATGAATTGACAAGATTTTAAACTACGACCCATCCAAGATTACTATTACAGAGGTTTTGTACTTAATGCAATCATAGGCGTAGATAAGGGGGGGGGTCCGGACGGGCGCCCCCCAAGCCAGTTTGCCCCGCGGAAATTTTGCTACCGGAAACATATTTAAGCTCGCGCGCAGCGAGAGCGTAACATTATTGCGCCAGTTTTCCCTGGAGAACTAGTCGGAAATATGGGTTTCAACCAGGGGCGCAGCCAGGGGGCATGCGGGGCATGCGGCCGCATGCCCCGTCAGGATTCGGACTTGCTTGCTTAATCCTGGCGACAGATAGCTTCATCCCTAGCCAGCACTATGGTTGCAGTCACGAACAATTCCTCTCCACTGGACTCTATCAGCAGACAGATCGGCACAAATTTGAAGCCAGTCAGTTTTCCAGCGTCGACCATAGATGAGTGGTCCGGACAAAAAGTTCAAATCTTCAAGAACAGTTCGACACCAGGATTTTGGAGGTCGTCCCGGAGGCCGCTGCCAATTTGCAGGTATCGGCATAGTTAGGGCAGCACGAGGATGTCTATATTCCGACATTCTCAGGACGTGACCTAGCCAAGTTAGCCTTCTTTTCCTGAGCACTACATCGATTCCGTCGGTGTGCAGGAATCTCGCTCGTACTTCTGCATTTGTTATATGTGCCTGTGGTGCAATACGTAAGATGCGACGCCAGCAACGATGCTCGAAGGCACTGATTCTGCCACAATCGGCTGCCTTCAAGGACCAGGATTCGCATCCGTATAGCAGAACGCTCCTGACAGCAGCATCGTAGACTTTCGACTTCGTTGCAACGCTAACGGCTTTCTTTGACCAGAGTGGCTTTATCAAGGATTGAAAAGCACTTTGGGCTTTGCCTATGCGAGATGAAATTTCGGCAGACGAAGAGCCATCATTAGAAATTATACTTCCAAGGTAGCAGAAAGAGTCGATTGTTTCTAAGGCGGTACCGTTTACCATGACATTAGGAGGCGCAGCCCATTTCGGTCCCATAATTTTGGTCTTATTAACGTTGATTTCCAATCCTATCATGGCGGAAAAATGCACCATTTGATCGATCATTGCTTGCAAGGTCGGGACAGATGTAGCCAACAAAGCTACATCGTCTGCAAAGTCTAGGTCTGTAATGACCCCGTTCCCAACAGTAACACCAAAGGACGGATCGGACATAGATTTTTTCATAATCCAGTCGATGCAGAAGTTGAAGAGAAGGGGGGCTGTCACTGATCCCTGTCGGACACCAGCAGTTATGTCGAAGGAATCCGTGTCCCGACCATAAACGCGAACCTTTGCCTGGGTATTTCTATACAGA
Source organism: Trissonchulus latispiculum (assembly GCA_030248195.1). NCBI lineage: Eukaryota > Metazoa > Nematoda > Enoplea > Enoplida > Ironidae > Trissonchulus > Trissonchulus latispiculum. The sequence continues at coordinate 20,606 of JASAND010030851.1, forward strand.
AGCTGTAGCATAGAGATTAGCTTCAGGGGAACGCCTTCGTTTTCAAGTATCTGCCACAGCGCTCTGCGATTGACTGAATCGAAAGCGGCTCGAAAGTCCACAAATGCTGTATACACAGGAACTCTAAATTCGTGTCTTGCTTCTAAGATTTGACGAAGAGTGAATATCTGATCGACGCATCCCCTACCCGGCCGAAATCCAGCCTGATTCTCCCTGTGGCCAGCGCGCTCTCTTTCCGGGCGCAGACGCTCAAGGATAACCACTTCCAGGACTTTAAATGCCACGATTAGGAGTGAAATTCCACGATAGTTTTTACATTGTTTTTTATCCCCCTTTTTGAATAATGGCACGATAATTGCTGTGTACCATTCGTCGGGAACGGATTCATCAGTCCAGATAAGGCATAGCAGTCGATGGACACAGCGGACCAAATGTTCGCCTCCGTGGAGAAGCAGTTCGGCTACTATTCCATCACCGCCAGCCGCTTTTCCCGATTTCTGTGATTTAATCGCTTTTCGGACCTCATCCAAGGTTGGTGGATCAGTTGGGATTTGATAGAAGCCTTCAAATTCGGCAGGAGGTAATACATTTGCAGGATTACCAGGTGGGTTTAGAAGTGTGCTGAAATGTCGTTTCCACTCTTGGAGTTTACCATCCATGTCACTGATAGGGTTGCCATGAATGTCATGAACTTGCTCACTTGGGCCAGATTTCGAGCATTTGTCTTCGCGCAGTAGGCGAAATAGTTTGCGGGAATCTCCAACACGCATGGCCCGATTCATTTCGGCTGCTCTGTTTTCCCAGTAGCGGTTCCTATCATTCCTGATCAGATTTTTTAGGTGCCGTTTTGCCGCCTTTCTTTGCTGGGACCCAATGTTTCCATCAGTCAACCGTAAATTTTCTGCAGCAGTGATGGATCTAGCTGAAATCCACGGAGTAGCCCGTCTTTTGGCGTGCCCAATGTGGTTGTTAGCAGCGTCGGTCACTGCTTCCTTGAAAGCATTCCATACGTCGGGGACAGTATCCAGGTTGTTGGCACTGGCCAGACGAATTGCGAGATCTTCCTGGTACGCTGCGAGAGTTTCTCCCACCTTGAGCTTATCCACATCATAACGACTGCGCCTGGGCTTGGGATCTGCTCGTAGTTTTAAGCGGATTCTGGCTTTGACAAGGGCATGGTCGCTGGAGTGGCAAAATCCCCAGTAGGAGCGGCTGTCGAGGACACTAGAGCGCCATCGGCGTTTGACCAAGATGTAGTCAATCTGAGAAGACGTCGTGCCGTCGTTTGATCGCCAGGTGGTCCGGTGAGCGTCCTTATGCTTAAAAGTGGTGTTCGAAGCTACGAGAGAGAAATGGCTCAGCACTGAGGCTAACCTGTCTCCGTTGTCGTTTCTGGCGCCAAGTGCATGAACCCCTATCCATTTCCTTTCCGCCATATTCACTGGCCTACCCAGATGCGCATTGAAATCTCCCCCGATCAGCAGGACGTCTCGTTTTGGCACTGCACGAAGGGCAGAACAAAGGTCTTCATAAAAGTTATCTTTAGTGATGTTGTCAGCAACTTCAGTAGGCGCATAGGCAACAATAATGGAGAGGTTAAGTGGTTTGGTAGCAATGCGGAGCAGGGCCAGTCGTGGGCTGATTGGTTGGAAATCGACAACAGACCCGGTCAGCCTCGAGTTTACGGCTATGCCCACACCATGTAGACCAGATCCATCGGTGGGGCCAGAATAGAAAACTGTGTATTGTTTGGGGTTCGTCACATTGTCAGAAAGTCCGTTGATGGTAACACTGCCATCCCCTGGTAGTCTGGTCTCACTAAGGCACGCAATATCTATGCGGTACCTGTTTAGGGATTCAGCAATAGTTGTCTGATGGATCGTACCAAGTGCTGTTCTTACATTCCAAGACGCAAAGCAGAGTTCGTTCTTAGCGAGATTTCTTTGATGGGCCGTTCGCATACAGTACGGGACAAAAATTGCGTTTTGAAATTTTGATGAGGGTATGAATTAGAGATTTTTGTTAATAGGGGTTTAAATTTTGGGGTTTTATCTTAAAAAATTTTTTTTTTTATTTCTCGCCGGAGCCACGGCGACAGCCACCGGCGCGTCGCCTGCCGGGAACGCCGTAGCATTGGGTGAAGATAAATTAAATGACATTACCATAGTGTTTCATGGAAGGAGATAGGACTTACTGGGTTTCCAGCTCCAATAAGAACGACTTTTTTTCGTGGTTTGTCACCCACTAGTCTCATGACCGGTTATAGCGCCGGTTGCCCGCTGATTGCTCACCATCAAAGAGACAGCTCGGCATTTTGTGAGAGGTACGATTCCAGACTAACCGCACCCCACCGGCTCCTCTGATGATGAGGGGTTGCGCCCGTCTACTTCGCCAGATAGCTAAAGCAAAAGCATAAGCTATCCGACCACGTTGCTCCACGTGGAGGCATCGATCGGACGACCTGACCGCTGGAGCGCTCGACTTATCCGAAATTCCGTTGTCCCAGCACAAGCAGTGTGTGGGGTTCACTGTACGAATATCAGAGTCCCTCGAGCAATTTTATACAACACTTAGCAACTTAAGTGTTGTCTCCAGACAGCCTTTCGCAACGCAGTGTTGTCAGGATTCGGAGGTAATTATTTTCTACAAAACAGAGCAAGAGGAAAAGAATTTGGGGGGGTTTATTTTTTAAACTGCATAATCATCAAAATCAAAGTTGATAAAAGTAGGCAAAATCTAGGTTGCGCATACGTTTTAACTAATTTAACTTTAACTTTTAACTTTAACTAATTTCTCCATAACGAAGAGCGTTTTCACAATAATTAAAATGTGAATTGTGCTGGCAATAAGCTAAACTGAAAAACCGTAGTAACCTCGAAACTGTAACAATTAGAGTTGGTGAGTGTTGCAGGCTCGAAACATTTGAAAAAATTGATGCAGACATGAACTGCAGGCGCAAAATATTTTTGGTTCAATACACTAAAAATTTGCATATTTTAGACCACTTTTGCAGCAGGTTTCCTGTCGCCCAAACGTGTGGAAAAAGTTTGCGAGGTAAAATTTTCAAAGATTTCTCAATTTTTAGCTAATTTATAAAGCGTATTTTATCTTTTTAGATGAAAATTTAGGTATATTGTACCAAGCTCTTGCTTGGCCTCCAATTATTTTTGGTACATCCCCCATTTCCCCCGCGTAGGGGAGGCGAAGCTTCCCAGTCTCAAAATCCTAAAAAATATCCGAAAAGAGCTCAATTTTTTATCGCCCCCAAAACTCCAGAGGGATCGGACGGAAAGAGGATGTTCCAAACCCCCCCTGGGTTTTCTCTAGGCCAAAAAAGTAGGGGGCTCCCCCTCCACTTGTGGGGGGGAAGACCAAAAGTGGGGAAATAAAATGGGCTAAAAATGCTAAAAATACCGTAAAAATTTCGTGTTTTCTACATATGCTGCTACAACTAAGCTCGAAAGTGCTCAAAAATCAAATTTTAGTATATATACCAAAATAAACAATTTTTGACCAAAAAATCCGGCGACGCCGGAAAATTTTGAAAATTTTGACCAAAAATCCTTAAAATTTGGCATTTTCTGGGCACCATAGTGAGTGGGGAGGGAGCCCAAAAAAGTGGGGGGAAGGGATCGAGTGAGGGGCGCCCCCCCACTAAAGAAAGCCCACCGCACCCCCCCCCCCTTGGATATGCCCATGTCCGCATGCCCCGTCACAAAGTCCTGGCTGCGCCACTGGTTTCAACCTTTAATTTTTCAAAAAATCGCTAGCTCTAAGCCAAACTAGAAGAAAATTTTGTGCGTAAATTACCGGAAAAATGAGTTTAAAACACAATTATATTTCTAAAAATTTTCTATTAATTGGGGGCTGTGCCCCCATACCCTGCCCCATACCCCCGCGCTTGCCTGCGTTCTTACTCATATTGCTAATTGCTAGGACAAGTTGATATTGATTATTTCATTTTCTCAAAATAAAAAGTCCCTGTCTTTAGTCTTGCAGATTGTGGCAGTTGAAAACATTACTCTGTAATTTATTCAGAAAATGAATATAGCTCATAATTTAATAAAGAAATTCCTGAGGGAGCCTGATTTGAAAAATTATTCAACTTCTGGAGGGCGCCACGAAAAGTTGCTTCCTCCACAGCGCTTCCACGCGCATAGTGCATTTGTGCCGCATTGTCATTTGCTGATCTGAAGTAAAACAGCAAGAAAGTGCTTAGAAAACATCGCTCTAATGTCTAAAATATCAAGAATTCTCCACTTTTTGAGGTTCAAATTAAAAATTTCCAACTTTGGTATTAAAACATTATTAAGTTCATCCAGCAGCTTTTGGTGAGGATCTGAAAAAATTTTAGCTTTAATAATCAAGAATTAAAGTTCTGTAGCCGTTTTTGGTGAAAATCTGAGAAACCTTCTCAAGTTTACTAACTAAGAGTTACAGTTCTTGTAGCCGTTTTCTGAAAAACTCAGTTTTATTTTTAAAAAGATTGATAGTTACGATTGTGGGTCACCGTAAACATTTTAAATAATTGCTCAATTTCTGGAAGGGTGGTTCGGGCGTCAGACCCCCCTCGACTTGCCAAAGACCCACCCTCCACGAAGTAAACACCCTATCTACGCCACTGAATGCAATAAATTGTCATCGATGTCTTCAGTAAGCGCCTTAGTCTGGAAGGCCTGAGGCAAGGGAATTCTTGGTGGAAACAATTTTTTGAAAAATGGTCAAAGCTATTACTACATAACTCAAAAATTAGAAGCAAATTTCAGTTGAAATAAGTTTTTCAAAAAGCTGACTTTTTCCCACAGGAGGGGAGGAGGTGGGGCGCCCCTCTCCCGAATTTCGGTATCTGCCAGAATTCAAGAGTGCAAAGAAAGATAGGGTTTTGAGCGTAAATTTTCCAAACGTTTTCCCAGTTTTAGATATTTTTAGTAGTTTTAAGCTCTACTTCAAGTTAAAAAGTGCTCCGCTTTTACCGCATGAAAATAGCCCAGAAATGGGGTGCCCAGACTTCCCCAGAAATGTTGATATAGGAAAAAGCCAGAAAAGTAACCTTTATGTTCCATGCTTGTCTCTGCGAGGGGAATGCACCTTAAAACTTTACGATTTCAACAATGACATTCCGGCCTCGACTCCTGTGCATCTTTAAGATCACAAGTTTGTTCCGACAACATTTTCACCAACAATGCTTCAATAGATGGACAAATAATATAGAAAATGTAGAAAACAAACTTCCTGTAGTTGGAAGAATGCCATAAGTGATCAAGGCCAATCACAACACATAATTAAAAGCATACCTGAAAATGGGGACTTGAGACGCATCGGGCGAGCTGTTTGAACAAGGCTACCATAACCTTCTGAAACTCCGCTGGCTCAATCACATCCAAAATCTCCTCTAATTCATTGAGGAACATCACCTAAGCAACAAAATTTACAGAAACATAACATAGTGGAATTTGCTAAATCAGATTAAATCAGCGGCCGCTCTCCCCGAAATGGTTTTGCCCTCTGGAAAAAAATTTTTTCGACAAAAGAAAATTTTATGCCCGCGCAGAGCGCGGGCGTTTAAATTTATTAGAATCAGGAACAATTTGTGCAGCAATGCTTCAGATTAGCTCGAAATTAATGCATTTCTACATAGTTAAAAAATTTCGGCGCGAATTTTGGCTATTTGAATTGAATTGTCGAAGTTATTATTTTTCATGTCTGTTAAATGTTGGTATAGTTACTTTGTAGTTTTGTTTCTGCGTTATTACCAACATCATCAGCCTTGATACGATTAGTGGATACGACTAGAATATCCTGTCCTTAATGGGAGCACGCTAGCTTGCAGTTAAAGTAGAAAATAATAAATGTACAAAATTTTTTAAATAATTGATAAATATTCAGTTTAAAGAATTAAATGTTTCAACAGCGTTTTAATAGCGATATTTAAAAATTTCCTAACTTCTGGGGAACGCTGCCCCCAGACCCCCCCCATATGAATTTTAGGGTGTTGCTTTCAGTTGTGGAAAGTCGAGAACATGAACCATGCGAAACCTTTAAGGTGGTGGTATCCTTTTGTGCAGTGCTTTTGGGGTGATTTTTTGAAACGCTATAACTTTCGCAATTTTGGGAGTTGGAAAGAGCTTTCTACATTTTAAAGCTCATAATCTGCAGATTCACATGAGCTCACGAAACTAGAATTAGCACAAAACTAGCAAAACTTTTCTGACACACTGACATCTGACAAGACCAAAAATCTTTGAACATCGATTTCTCAAAACTGTAGAATCGGCCAAATTGTTTTCTTGTGCCATGATATAAGGCCATATGAGCCGAGGGACATTTTTTGGATTTGGCTCAACAAGCCTCAATACTCCAGAAAACCCGGCAAATGTGCGGTAACACGAAATTTCTCAACTTTGTATTCAGTTTTCTTGCAACTAGACTGTTTTAGCTCAAACCAAGAAAAATGTCCCTCCAAAATAGTACGAATTTTCATCCAGCCCAAAATCAGGCAAATAATAACAGAATAATCGCAGTTTTGCCAAAATGGTTTTTCAGCCAAATCTCTAGCTCAAAGCAACGAAGTCCAGCTAAATGGGCTATTAGACCGCGTATCGATTGAGTATAAATAAACGAAAATTGACAGTACGATTTGGCAGCAATTTTGAAAAAACTGATTTCCTCGAAAATTGCCGTTTTTTGACCCCAAAAATCGTTTTTGGCTTATACTGACTTAACCACTAGAGATAGCTCAAAGCTTGTAAAAGCAAAAATGTTCGTTTTTGTACCCTCTTTCCATCCATAACAATCAATCTGATGTATCAACTATCTGCTGAGAGTATAATGCCAAAAACCAAAAATTTCTTCTCTTTTCACCTAAAAGTGTGGGACTGGTCCCAGAATGTTAAAGAGCACCAAAATAGCATATTTGGAAAGTTTTATCCACTTTCATAAAGAATTGAAGCCTATAGGGTCAAATTTACACAAAAGGAAACCACCACCACCTGAAAGTAATAAGACAACGTGCAGTATAATGAGTAGTGGGCATAACAATTGTTGCGCAAAAATTAGAAAATTCCCTCCCCCCTTCTCCAAAGTCCTCGATCAAACCGCTCCTCTGAATTTTTTGTACCTACGCTACTGATATAAACACTGTGATAAATATGAGCAATGAGCTTTAGAGTTAAAACTGCATTTAAATTTCTTCTTTCTTATTTCATAACTGAGACAGTGAAATGGCTCCACAAAAAGATTTTGAAAGCAGACTAGACGTCTCTGGGCATTTTTAGTGGGTGGGGGAGCGGGGACGTCCCTCCACTTTTTGGGTTTCCTCCTGCTCGACCACCCCTCCCCGCTAGGTGCCTCCCCACTGTTTTGGGCCTCCCCCTTCACTGTAAGGTGGCAAAAAATGCCAAGTTTCAAATATTTTTCTGGTTTCGCCGAAATTTTGTGACCAAGAATCGTCTAGTTTGGTACTCAAACTCAATTTCTGAGCACTTTTAAGCATAGTTATAGCAGTATATGTAGAAAACAGGCTATTTTTACTGCATTTTTTGCCAATTTTAGACCACTTTGGATTCCCCCTCCACTTTTGGGTTCCCTCCAATTCCCCACCCCCCCCCCACTTTTTTCGCCTAGAAGAAGCCCAGCGTCTTGCAGCTACATCCAACATTAAGCAAAGCATAGCGGTTGCAAGTTGCTTAAAATAAAACTGAAAACAAATTTTACGAATCAAAAGGAAATTATAACATCAGGTATACACGCATATTACGGGCTATAAAGGAATGTTCAAAATAAGAATTGAATAACAGTTTCAATGAACGTCGCGATACAATAATATTTTCGACAGCAATGTAAATTTTTCGGCCGAATTATCTCACTGATCTGTTAGACTACAAGAAAGAGACTGAAATTGAGAAACGAAACGTGTGTATTAGGATCAAGGCAAACAGCTCCTTAAATTGACACAAAGCAAAATATGTTATTGTCTAATTTATACATAAAATATTATTTATTTCATATTAGCTTTCGCCTTTTTCCAACTCACTTCTTTTGGACTGTGAACCTTAGGCCAATACTTGAGAAGACCTCGAATAACCTACAAACCAGAAATATTGCAACAAAATAGAAATAGAACTCATCAACGTCGAAAACAATATTCAGGCTTCTAACACAAAAGCTTAATTTCAGTTAATATTCACACTACTTTACACAATCTGTTAAATATTTACAATCCAAAATATTAACATATCAAATATTACCAGAACACAGTTTTATAACGAGTATAAAACATGACCCACAAGTTTTCAAAGAAATAACAGATACGCACTGGCTCTGTTAAACCAGGATCCTTCTCCAAAAACTGAACCACACAATAGGCTAGCTGGGGATGATACACGCTTAGTGATTTGACCTTGTGCAAAGGAAGCAAAACATGAAGCAGAAAAATTTTGTGCTCCTCCTTCAATGGAAGTGCAAATCCATTAATGATACTAAAACAAAAAATTGAGAGGTCATGGCACAGTTAAAAATTCACAAAATAGCACCCACGTAAACTACCGTAAGCAACAAGCAGCATATGAAAAACTGCTTTCTTGGTAAACAACAGCTAAATAGCTAAAGATTGAGAGTACATAATAGATAAGAATGTGACAGCTGGGAAGCTCTCTGTTATCAAAAGTTGGTATATTTTAGCGTAGTTTGCACGTAGGAACGCAAAATCTCAAAAATGTAAGAAATGAAATTGCCACTTCAGCACCTGAGACCCGAAAAATTCGGGCCTCGGGTGGGACTCGAACCCACGACTTTCGGATTAACGCTCCGACGCTCTGCCAACTGAGCTACCTAGGCTACAGTCGCACCACGCTAGAAGGAGTTTGTATCCAAACTGAAATGATGCCTGGATTTAGGCCAGTAATAGCAATTTTTACGAAAAAATCTCCGGCGAAGAAGGAAACTTTTCGGAAATTTGCCCATTTTTGGCAAAAATTTGAGCATCCAAAAAATCTTGGGGGGGGAGCAAGAATCCCGGGGAGGGGCGATTTCGGGGAGGGGAAGGCATTTCCAGGTGGAGGGCGGTCAATTTCGGAGGGGCTGTAAGAATACCCAGGCTCTGACCTTCCACCACAAACGTGCACCTTCAGTTAAAACCAGTTATAGCCCGCTATCCTTCAGTTCCAATGGTCGAAACAGACACAATATTTTAATCTAGCAGGAATCGTAGTGTTTGCTACCTTCAACGCGCAAAGATACGGCGAATGAACATACAGAAACGCGTACGGTTTATTTGTGGAGGCCGGAGTCAGTCATGAGCATGCAGAAAATGGATCTACAGCTGATAACAGAGAGCCTGCTAGTTGTCACACTCTTACCTTATCTACTCTTGACGACAGGTAGTTCTATGGGTGACCGGATCCTTTTCTTTGGCATACGCGACAGATAGTTTTAGTTTAACGGCCAGTATCAAAATTCATACCAAGCAAATTAGAGAGTCTGTCGAGCATGGCTAAAGTGAACCGAACGAACGTTTAGAATCGACGCTGTGCCTGTACCTTTATCAATCAAGCTTTTCCAAATATTCGCTTCATTCAGGAATTCGCATTTACATTAGCTTAATTTTAATTAAAATTACAAACGGATTCCTTCGTTCTTTCTTTCTCTGCTAAAAAGTCTTAGTACTTAGTGCAATCATTTTCTACACGTAATAATAAAAAATTAACTCCAACTGTTACATCTACTGGCATGATTGATTGTGCAGAAATAAGATTTAAACAGCAAACGACACAGTTCCAAGTTAACTTCTATAGTTGTAAAATAAAGAAATTGAAAAACGTCATACGAAACGTCACGCATAAAGTATACAGTCTAAAGGCACAGACATTTTCTGTAACGTAAAATGATCGTAAAATTAGTTGATTACGATAATGTTATACGTAGATTTATATTAAATCGGTAGCGCGTATATAAGTGTACAAAACCGAAGTTTCTGGTTTCGATCCCAACCTAAGGACCTAATTTATCGAGAACTGATGCTGCCGCGTATATGTATGTATTTTTCTACGATGCAACCGCGTATTTGATAAAAGCGGACGAGAAATTGCGACAGATTTCTATCGGAAACGTCCCGCAGAAGGCCGACCGTTTCCATTTTTCGTTGCAACACAGCTGAAGCTTAACATTTGCGCACGAAGTTATTCTTCCAGCAAACAAATTCGAAAATGGTTACGTCGCGTCGCCGTATACGGGAAATAAAATACGATTCAATGGCTGAGACAAAAGGGTCAATGATATTGATTCTAAAATTTTGCAGCAAAAATTTTGATGTCGCAGCATCTTTTAAAGCAATTTATGCATCAAGCTGTAATAATGGTCACAATATATTTTAGCAAAAATTATAATTTTGAAATTAAAGCAAAAGAGTCAGGTAACAAAACAATGCGCATTATAGATTCATCACCCTTTGAAATAATACTACAATTTTACAGAAAACAGTGTACGCTATCATGTAAAACTAAAAATCAGACAGACCTTCCTAATATCTCTAGAAGCTCAGCAATACCATTATGATGTTCAGTTTCATAAATAAACCTAAATGCAGAAATCGTGAAAAGCACAATAGTAGCAGGTAGTCACTCGTATATAACTTAAGTAACAGCGTGAATCAACCATGGAATGTGGATCAGTAGAAAAAATGACAAAAACGGGTCTTGTATCGCAAAGTTCGGCCGACCACCATTATTTTATTATTACTAAATCTTATTCAAAAATTAAAGTTATGTCGTTTTGAGTCCATACTTCCAAGCTTTATATATATAGACGACTAGACGTGGTGCCGTGACCGTCGAATGGTTAAGACGTCCGACTGCGATAGGGTAGTCCGAGATTCAAATCCCCGTTGCCACAAGGTTTCACAAATCTCTTTGAGCAAGGGAATAAGCACTTGTGGGCTCAACCCAGCTGCCCATCCTTGATTGGTGCGTAAATGGGTATCACGTAAACAGATAACAGCAGTAAGTGTATGTGTAGTCATGTCTTGGTAGAGTTCATGTCTGCCGAAAAAGGAAAAATGCTCTAAATGCAAAACCCTATGGAAGAATATAAACTTTCACGTACCTATAAAATATATTATTAATCTGTTTCCTAATGAAAGCTCTGAGACCGAGAAATTTTCCATAGATTCGATGGAGGGTGGTCTTCAGGAAATCTCGCTCTCTAGGGTCTTCGCTATCAAAAAGATCCAGCAACTAAAACAATGAAATCCGATACAGAAGGGCTAAGAGATGGCTGAACCTGCTGAAGGCCAACTACACTACGGATAAAATAACCCAGAAGATGCAAAGAAACTGACCAAGACGAAACACAGAGTTCTCTGGCAAACTTACATTCATCACAAATTTTTGATCAATAAATTTCTTTGCAGTGTTAGGTTGAAAATCAGGCGACTCCAAGAATCGTAGAAAAAATTCATAAACAAGCTGAAATCAAACAGTCACAGAATCATTACTATAGAAACTGTATTGTCAGCTTTAATTTGCTTTCATATTGTGCAGAGTTCCTGCAACGATTAAAACCAATTTCAATCATTGACAAAAATATTACCACAGTAAATATTTCAGCATTAAAAAACAAAACGCCAATACCTACCTGCAGATGTGGCCAGGCAGCTTCAAGATTAGGTTCGTCTTCTTCTGGATCAAATTCAGCACCTGTAGGATTGCTTGGAGGCGGCAAGGCTCGAAAAAGGTTAACGGCGAACTAAAAAGGGAAAAACTGGTGCTTTTGTTCATATCAACAACAGTATACACTTGTGCAACAAGCGGCAAAATAAAAATTTGGCTTTTTGAGTGGGCTCAGCGGGGAGCACCCCCCAACGTTTTGGGTTAACCCCCACTCGACCCCTCCTCACCATCTTGCGACACCCCCACTCACTATTGGGTGCCCAGAAAATGCCAGGTTTTAAGGATTTTTGGTCACGTTTTGCAAACATATTCCGGCGTGGCCGGATTTTTTGTCAAAATTCGTCTATTTTGATACTCAAACTCAATTTTTGAGCACGTTTTAGCATTGTTGTAGCAGTATGGCCCCGGATCCGGTGACCTGGCCCCGGGCCAGAACTCAGTTAAAATTTCAGAAGTTCTTAATGTTTTTACTATAATTTTGCAACAATTACGCCAAAAATTAATAAAAAGAAGATAATCACTTGGCTGAACGAAAATTACATTAATACAGGTTTGTACCCGATTCTTGTGACTAGCTAAAATTTTTAGAAATTGAACTACTCTGTGTTATTCAGACCCCGATGCGTCTCTAATAACCACACCACAGGCGAGTTTTATTAATCAGAACATATCTGGGTCAAACATACGTACTGCAATAAAAACTAATGCTTAGTGAGGCACAAAATAGCTTCCCGGCAACAAAGGCGGTCTATATACCTTGATATTTTTAATCTGACATAGACTCCGCCTATTCAGTATACAAATTCATTAGACCGAAATTGAATGCCATAGCCTCTGGCAGGTATATATAGATCCATGGAAGCCCACATTCCTTTAAAAACCTTACATGTCAGATGATTTAAAAATGTTCTATCACTATAAGCTGCGAATATCCGCTTACCATACGGACAGCTTCAGGATAGAGGGATTCAGTGATGACTTGTTTGTTAGTGGTTACGTATTCCACCATCTCATTCAGGGCAGCCCGTTTGACCTCCTTGTATTTGAGATCCGAAAGTGGGTCACTAGCAAAATCAAACACCACGCAGCACTGTCGGATTTTGAAGACAAACAATTCCTCACGTTCATTGGGCGCAGCGTCTGAAACAGGTTAAAACACGTTTAAGTACGACTGCGAACGTTGCAAAAGGTCACAACCGTTATGAAAGATCGACAAAAACATAAAGAGGTATAATTGCCAATATATCTATCTCTCCATTGAAATGAAAAATCAGAAGTTTTCTTGTATATAAACCTACCTCGTTAATATCTCTAAGTATGGCCTTGAGAATCCACCTTGCATATTATTGTAGTTATTTAATTTTGAAATTTTATCAAGAAAATAGTTGACAGATTCCGGCCCGCTTTTCTCCGAGTGTCCCCTCGTGGTCTTCGGTAGCAAATTATAATATGATCCCTCAAGAATACATATGTACAGCAGAGGCTATGTAAGCAACAGATGAAAACCAATGAAGCTAAACTACTATTTCGAGAGTACTTATGTAGTGAGACTGCAACATAATCGACTTCTAACCTGAGCACTTGAGAAATGAGAGTACTTGGCTAGACGACGGGTGGAATTATAAACGGTATATATATACGTGTGATTACTTATAGCCAGGGTATTTTTTAGGGTTTTTTCCGGAGGGGCCTTCGGGGGAACAAAATGTTCAAGGGGGAAGATTTTTTGCAAAGATGACCCTAATAACAAAAATAACAAATTGGTATTTCTTAGCGTATTTCATACGTAGAAACGCAAAAAGTTTTCAAATGTGCCAGGATTTAAGCTAAAAATAGCCATTTTTACAAAAAATCTCCGGCGAGGCCGGACAATTTTAGAAAATTTGTCATGTGGGCCCCCAAAAAATTCCGGGAAGGGGCGATTTTGGTGAATAGTTTCAAAATCTTTCGCCTAAGCTAAGGCTACATAAATTTTGAGCAAGAAGTACAAAACACGTGATAGCACCTTGAATATAGCCATGGGGGGAAAACCACTCCCTATTTGGGGGAAAAACCCACCCGTCTCCTGGACCAAGGGTTGGAGCTATGAGCTCCAAAACATAGCAGCAGACAGCGCGACTCTTTCTTACGTAATTGTGCAAAAATCAAGTCATTTAGTTCACTCCTGCTCATTTTATGACATTTTGAAAATGACACCTACTTTTTGGTCCAACTATGCCAAGATTTTGCAAAAGTTTGGACCGATGTAACTTTTGACTGGGTTGGGCTAGAAAAGTTCTGCAAATATCTGCAATGATGGCAACTCTTCCTCTTTGCACACAGCCAAAATTAGATCGATCCGATCACTAGCGTAGCCAGAAAAAAATTTCGGAGGGGGGCAAACCAAAATTTCTGCAAAAACAGAACCTGTGGAGGCCGATTTCAAGTGTATGTTGGTACTTTTGACGTATTTTCGTGGAAAAGCAGCGCCGCAGGCGAAATTTTTTTGGAAATATTTATCAGAATTCCGATTAATTTGGTGTTAAAATTTTTTCTTTCGTCTCCGATTTCCGGGGGGCATGCCCCCCTCGCCCCCCTGGCTACGCGCCTGGATCCGATGCACCGTTGGTCTGGCACATTGCCAAATGGGGCGGGGGGAAAACCCACCCAATTTTTTTGAAAAAATTTTTAACAACCAAACAGAGAAACAATTCGACACTATAGCACGGTACTATCGAGGACGCTGCATCATCCTACAGTATAGCTCAAAACAAAGTTAATTTTTTGCGAAGTTCGCAAACTCCGTGAACTTCGCGAAGCAAGAGACATTTCGCTAAATTCAGAGAAGTTCGCGAAAAAGTTAGCGAACTTCGCGAAATCGTTATCTAGCTAAATTGAGGGGTTTTCTCCATATCTACCAAAAATTGGTAGAAAAATTTTAAAATCTAATTTGGACTCCAGATTTGGTGTCTTCGCGAAGTTCGCTAAAGTTTTGCTAAGTTCGCAAAAAGTTGGCGAACTTCCCTAAAATCTACGCGAAATTCGCTAAACTTTTGGCGAATTTCTCGAAATTGTGCGAACTTCGCTAAGCTTTTGCGAACTTCGCGAAGGCACCAAATCTTGAGTCCAAATTAAATTTTAAAAATTTTCTGCCAAGTTTTCGTAGATATGGAGAAAACCCCTTGGATTAGCTAGCTAACGATTTCGCGAAGTTCGCTAACTTTTTTGCGAACTTCTCTGAATTTAGCGAAATGTCTCTTGCTTCGCGAAGTTCGCAGAGTTTGCGAACTTCGCAAAAAATTAACTTTGTTTTGAGCTATACTGTACGTGTCAGATTTGGATAATTTTGCTTCCCTGGCTAGCTAGGGGCCAAAAACCCTGAAAGTGCCATTTCTGAAAGTACTGGAGGACCCAGGACAGGTCCAATTGTGGATTTTAACAGCCAATTGAACGTAAAAAAACCATTCTCTACGCAATAGACTAATAAGTTTTATCAAATTACATCGTTTTTAGCATTTTTCAAAAATTATATACCCTATGTTTATGTGTTAAACTTTATGAAACCTGTCCGTTTGATGCTGCATTTTCATTGGCACATGAAATCTCAAAAAGGTACCTAGATCGGGTTTTTTGATTTATAATAGCTAAAAAAAGAGTTGAATTTCACACCGGAAGTGTCAGAATAGCGCTACGACAATTTTTGAGACCTGTGAGGGGTGGGATTTTCCCCCATTGGGGTTTTCCCCCGCTACTTTTTGCATTATACGGTCTAACGGTACAACCTAGAGAAGTGCAAATGGGCTTAAAAGAAAGATCTAAGTACGCGAAGTACGATGGTATATAAAGTTCTCATCTAGCCCTTATAAAAAAAGTTCCAGCCAAAATCCGAAAATGTGGGTTCCCCCCATGGCTATAATAATACAAGTAGGAAAAATGCTCCTTGCAGTCGCATGAAAAAGTTAATATGAGCTACGATGGTCAACATTTAAATGTGTCAAGGACAAGATTTAAAATGTTTAATATGAGCCAACATCTAAATAAGTAGAGGACAAGATGTAAACGGCTAATATGAGCCGCTACGTTTCTCTTGGGCTCATATTGACGCTCATTTAGCTTTTGCTTACTTTTAATCCAACACTGAATTGGCTTGGATGAATAACGACGCATAAACATTAATTTTGCAAAGTTGTACGTAAACGTTTTCTTCTCCACCGCTACATCCAAGTACACATTTAAGGCCACCATATAAGTCAACAAAACGAAACCGAAGTCCAATCTAATGAAGAAACGAAAATGTGGAACTTACACATGTTGTGAAATCTTGAGAAAAATCACATTTGAAGTTATCATCGCAATCATCACAATAATTCAATATATTCCCAAGCCAATCAAATCGTTTATAAACACTGATGCTTATATATATGCCAACCGTAAACTAAGTGCCTTTATAGCTCATATTATGGGGGGCTCTCCGAGCTCCCCCATGAAAATGAGCAGACGTGATACTTTTCCGCTGCCGTCGACCGGTTTCAGCCGAGACGAATTCGGGTCTCACTCTTTCCTCCCGTTCGGATTCGGTGTCGAGTTCACGACTTGGACCAGCTAGTGGTACCGAATCTCCTGAAAGAACCTCTGGTTCACTATCCGTCTTGGTCGGATCTCCTCTCGGCGGTCGACGCGGTTGCTTCTGCGGGGTGGGTACACTTTGCTCTGATCGCTGGAATCGGAAGCCCGTGAAATTTTGGAAACTTTGGTTCTTACCGCGGCGATACTTTTCTGTGCTCGACTCTTAGAAATTTTCGGGGTGATGGTGTCACGGGTGGGCCCTCGTTCGCGCTTGGCAACCACGGAGTTTATGTGTGCTACAAATTCTTCACTCTCCTCCTGATGGAGAGCAACTCCCTTGCGGTCGTTTTCCCCTTCATCCCCTTGATACCCTTTAGCAACATCCGCAAACAAGGGATTCCTAGATAACCCATCTGCGTTTCTCAGCTGCGGGTTGTTCCGGTGTTTAATTTCGAAATCGTACTCAGAAAAGGTCATTTGCCAGCGGGCAAGTCGAGAATTTCGCGGGGGGTGCTTCATAAGCCACCGAAGAGCCGAATGGTCGGTAAACAAAGTGAAAGGCGGTCCCCCGTAAAGATAATGCCGAAAGTGTTCGATCCCAAATTTCATAGCCAAACATTCCTTGTCATTCATGGGTGGAGTAATTTCGCTCGTATTTTTTCAGAGCGGGCAGCGTAGGCCACAGGGTGATACTTACCATCGTCCTGTTCCTGTGACAAGACGGCTCCTAACCCGAGATCGGAGGCGTCCGTATGTAGGACAAAACCCTTAGCTAAATCTGGATGGGCGAGTACCGGGGCTTCAACTAAACTTTTCTTCAGTAGATCGAAAGCTTGCTGGTGGGTGTTATTCCAAACAAATCTAACTCCCTTCTTTTTTAGCGAGTAAAGCGGAGCGGCCAGGTGAGCGAACCCTTTGATAAATTTCGCGTAATATGCGCACATGCCAAGGAAACTTTCTACGTCCTTAATCTGTTTGGGCACGGCTAGGTCATGTATGGCCTGTATACGCTCCTTTAGCGGTTCTACCCCATTTTCCGAAATGATATGGCCCAAGTAGGTGACAGATTCCTTAAGAAAGTGACACTTCTCAGGGTTCATTTTCAGGTCAGCGGCTCGCAAGCGATCGAAAACTTCCTGCATAATTTCAAGGTGCTCGTCGAATGTTTTTGAAAAGATCAGAATGTCATCAATGTAGATGATACATTTTTTCCACTGCAAATCCCCCAAAATTCGTTCCATGCATCGTTGGAAATTACCAGGCACGCACTTGAGCCCAAAGGGCAAAACGTTATATTCGAACTGACCGTGGAAAGTGTTAAAGCTGGCTTTTGCTTTAGATTCTTCGTCTAATTCAATTTGGTTGAACCCCTTACTAAGATCGATGGTTGAGAAAAACTTTGCGCCTTTCAGGGAGGTCATGATATCGTCAATTCGCGGTATGGGGTATACGTCGGGGTCACTAATTTTATTGATTTTTCGAAAATCTACGCACAATCGAAGTTTGCCCCCAGGCTTAGGTACATAGATCATAGGCGAGCTCCAAGGGCTCGTAGAGGGTCTTATAAGCCCGTATTTCAACATCTCAGTTAACTCTTCAAGCAGGGGCTGTCTCAGGTGTACTGGAAGCCGGTAGGGGGTTGCATAAATAGGCTTAGCTTCCCCCGTGTTGATGTGTGCTTGGAAGATGGTGCATTTGCCGATATCAAACGGATGTTGCGAGAAACAGTTCATATTTTCGTTTAGCATGCCCAGAAATTGGCCACGTTCATGTTCAGATAGTTTGGTCTCGTCAAATGAGATCTTTCTCATAGGAGGGGGTAGGTCAGAGAGCAGACACGGTTTTATGCTTCTGCAGGCCTTAACTTGATGTGAGCAGTTTCCGGTAGTGGTGGGTCCCCTACCTCGAAAGTAACTTCCCAACTGGATAACTTTACCCTCAGCGTTGCGAATTTTGGAGAAATGAGTTGCGCCTTTGCCCCTCCTTAGTTCCCGTTGGGGAACAACATTCCCGAGTGTGGTATTCTCGTGGACGACCAGATCGGTTCCGGTCTCGTTTCTCATAATGACAGGTATATACTGCTGTTCTAAGTTCACCATTGCGGGCAGAACCTGAAAAGTAGAGTGAGTGTTCTCAAATTTTTGCGCATCCGGCTCAAAAAGTCCCTCATAATTAAGTGGCTGTAAGCTCTCGACTAGCCCCGGGACAGCGACTTCTGCATAGGCGGGCACGGTAACTTTTCGCATAGCAGACACTCGAAACGCGGTCTCAGTCAAAGGCGCATGCTGGATAAGTTTAGCTTGCATGGGCGGGTGACTCGGCTTATTAAGGCTTAATTCCCCTTTTTGAAAATTTAGGCTGAATTCGCCGCCATGTTCGAGAATAAAATCGGTGCCAATCAGACAATCCTCTGCTAGTCCCTTAGGGACCAAGAAGGTATGCATTATGCTGATTCCCGGCGTGTCGTAAAACCCTACAGGTACCCGTACTGCCCCTTTAAATTTGAGAGCTTGCCCGTTCACCCCTTCTGCGCGCGGGGCCTTGTCTAGTGGCCTCACGGGCAGCTTCAATGATCGCACCAGTCCTTCACTCATCAAACTGAGGTTTGCACCTGTATCCACCAAGGCCTGAACAGGTTGTTCACTGACATTTACCAAGATCATAGGCAGTGGTCGGTGAGGAACGGTGAGGGCAGCTTCTTCCTTATTCCTACCCGACCTACTCTGATTGGCTATACCTATGAGATGCAAATCAAGTCGAGGATTCGTAGTGGGGGCCTGGAATGGTATGGTAACCCGATGACCTCGAGTGGAGGGCCAGGTAACGGTGTGTTGTCCTAGATCAAGAGAAATCTCACCAGGGTAAGTGATCATGTAATCCGAACCCATCACACAGTCAACGGTCAGCTGATCCACTACTACAAACCTCCACCGTCGGCTGGGAATCTGTCGCTCGGCTCCTTTAAAGAACACGGGCACTACGACACTACCCTTGATCTCACACCTACTCCCATTGGCAGTACGAATGTATCTAGTTGGCTCTAGAGGCTCCAAAGGTAATCCTAATCGCTCGGCCAAACCCCCAGACATAACAGAAACTAAAGCGCCGGTGTCAAAGAGGGCTTGTACCGGTTGTCCCAAGATCATAAGGCTGATAAAGAGGGGTACCGTCCTGACCATCAAGACAGAATGAGCATTCACTGGCCTGCGGAAGTTACGTGAAGAAGCTCTGGCTGGGGTGCTGCCTCCCCGGGGATCTAGGTCCACCTGGGGTCCTTTGCTAGTTCTCGTAATGGGACTAGTGGCCATATCGGACTGTTCTGCGCTGGCCCGGCCCTTAATCCGGTCTTCCTCCGAATCGGTGTTTTCCCGGGTATCCTGGCGTGAGAATCGAACAATCCGGCAGTCTGAACCCTTTCTATTTCCATGATGGAGGTCTATCAAGGGTGAGGTCCTACTGTCCTGGCTGTCATCAGTCAACAGCTGGGCACTAGCGTCCAACTCAGCACTATAATCAGACATGGAGGAGGCTATTGACGCGTCCCTCATCAGAGGTCTATAGGCAGGTGAGATCTGGCAGCGGTTAGCGGCGGCCTTACGAATCCTATCTAAGTGCTCGTTAACCGGCGGTTCCTTGGATCGCAAAGGTATTGTCTCCATTTCTGGCGAGACGGATCCTAACTCTACGGTGGGTTCCTCATCGTCGCTAAAGACTGCTTCGCTCGCTCTACGAACATCGACAGGGGCTGAAATCTTCGGCCTAGAAGGAGGTGAACCCCGCTTTGGTCGTCGGCGAATTCTATCCCTACACTTTCGTCCGCAAGGCGTGACCCACCATACAATCACACACCCTATCAGAATGATAATGATAACAACCGTGAGGCCATGGTTTAGCTGCAGCGGAATCAGAGGTAGGTGAACGTACTTTCGCATTTGATTGTGAATTAAATTTCGCGCTTGCTCATTTTCGTACTCGGCAATCGATAGTTCAGTAAAGTGTAACGGGATCCGGCCCAGCGGGGCCGGGACTACCATTTCCTTAAGCTCGGCGGTTGTAACAGTAGTTCGTGCTATACCTAGAGTGCTAGTGAGAATGGTGTTTCCAATGATCAAATGCAAATACCGTCCATGCTCAAACCAGAGCGTACCAGTGCTGGGAACTGCAACCCGTTCCCCTTCAGCCACGTGGTTCAAGGCGGGTGACCTAGCTACGATGACCTCTGTATAGTTCGTGCGAATTAGTACGCCAGCGGGCGTAGTGCGGTATACGGTAGAGTTATCCAAAACTTTAACCTGTACATATTCGGAGCAACTGGCATATTCCTTTTTAAGTGTATCATCAGAGAAGGAAATCAGAATTTGCAAACACCTAGCCTTTAGGCTGGTTACGATAGCATTCGGAGGGCAGAACCAGAGTCCTGGCGCCGTTTTACATTCCGAAACGTCTATCTCGCGAATTTCCCCAGTATCCAGCCGCTGTGCGTAATCAGGCATGGGAGCGAGGGCTGTGACCCCGCGTTCCCTGGAGTTGTACCCCACGTTGTGCACTGCATAGAGGGGTCGAACCTCTTGGGACAGTGGCACCGGAATTTCCAACATAAACCCAAATCGCAGTGTTTCAAAATCAATTTTGATTGGATACACCTTTCCGAACTGATAAATGAGACTCGGTTCCTGACTTAGCAGGGAATTTCTCAAAGTCGGGTGATTGCGTATGATCTCCTTTAAAGTTTGCAAGTTCACTAAACTCGGTGTGACTTCAGAACGCAAGCCAGCGTGCATGACAGAATTCAATCCATCCCGTAGGGATGACGTGAAAATGTGAGCGAGTAACTGCATGTAAATTTGCCTCATGTATGAGAAGTTTGAACAGCGGGCTCGAATAATCAGAGTCGTCAAATCTTGCACCGTGTGATGCAGAAAAGCATAAATTTCCTCATTCGCATGAATAATTTTCTTGACTGAGTCGGTGATTTTTAACTGTTCTTCACGCAGAGTATGGAACCCTTGCTCAACTGCCTGGACTTTCCCATCCAACTTGCCCATGTGGTAGGTGTTAGCGAGACTGTTGGCTATCCCACCTATTCCCAGCGCACCAGCTAGTAGGAATTCGATAAAACGCTTTTGCCGTTTCGGAGCTTCGCTGGTCATCGGGTAGGAGGAACAAACCCCCGGGGTGGATCTACACAAACTGGCTAGCAACTTTGAATAAAAATGAGTATTCAAAACCCCAGAATAGAGCTTTCTGTATTCAGTTTTAATCTGTTCAATTTCCTTGTCCAGAAAATTATGCTGCGGGCAACTTTGGTTGATCATCCTAACGCAGTACTGGTCGGCTTTTGATTTCCCCGTGGTCAAGTCAATGCAATCCTCCTCGTTTGCCCACTCGGGCGGTTTCCAATTTGGAGTAATGGGGGGTACGGCCAACTGCACTATCAGGGCCAAATACTCAGTTTTTTGTGAGATGACCCCGATTCCCGCAGGGCTTAGCACGGCTCCCCACCTAGGCAAAACAACGGTTCCAATTTTAGCGATCTCGTCAGCTAGAAAATGAGAGGAGGACATATCAGAGGCGGTCTGCGCGTGTGCGGAGGCGACGAAAAAGGTCATAATCATCCAAAAAAGTGGCACTCCCAATTTTCGAATAGCCCCCAACCCCACATACACAGACAAGAACGGCAAAAACAAAATGGATAACGTTTCCCTAATCTCCTTTTCAGGAGAGCATTCATCTCTTGTTGAGCACACAGGGATAAAAAGTTCTTCCTCTGTGGAA